>BQNB010069365.1:0-33511 GCA_026074375.1 Tanacetum coccineum | reverse complement strand
TAATCTAGCATAAAAAAAACTTGTTTTAACAACTTATTTAAGAGATTAGTACTAATTTCAAAAGACCAAATGGCCAACAACAGTATTAACTTGTGGTTAATACTGTTGTGCCAAACACTCCTTTAAAATCATTGAAATCCATTTAAGCTTATGAAATAGAGATTTAGTGAACAAAAGTTCAATACCAGATAACAAACAGCCAAAAACAGATCTGAATCTAACAACTACTCATTATGCTAAATATTTTTGGATTTTTAATGATTTATAAGACAAAATATGAAAAACTAAGATCTACACTACAAATGCTGAAAACAGATGATCAAACATGATTAATAAGCACAATGAGACCGTATTAAGCACAAATAAGCAAGATAATAAGCAAATTAAGCAATTACTAAGCTAATAAGCTGAATTATACTAAAATATTTTAAACAAAAAGGTAAATGAGTTATAGAACCTGAATCCTAGCTAAATAGGGATTATTGCTCAACAAGAGCTTATGTCTACAAGCTTTGGCTTATTTAGAATAAGCAAGTGAGGTCTATGGATCCTTCCAGGTTTGATCCATCATCCATTTTTGAGCTAAGGTAATTGAGGGAGTAATTGAGTATTATAAAGCTTATTTAAGCTTTTTGATCTTAGATAAGCAACTTATGAGTAGCTTAAGAGCTTAAGAGCTTATTTTAACAAATCAGAGCTTATTTAACCATTTAATGAAAAACAAAATACACAATTAAGGAACTTAAACTTTTATTAATAAAAGGTGCTTGATTACAAAAGTGAAACTTGAAATTACATTAAAATATTACTTGAAAAGGAAAATTACAATTTAAAAGCTACATAAAAAGATACGCTAAGTTCTACTCCTAGATGATGATTGTGAGTGAGGCATCACTTGTATTTATACTGCTTGAGAGAAGCTTCTAAGTCCCAAATTCTGTTAAAACGCTCCCCTTAATCCTGGCCAATCATTCTTCCAATCATTGGCTCTCTAATTAACACAGTTAGATCAATTTGAGCTCACACGGATTGCCAGCATGGCAATCCATGGTTTGTTCCTTCTTGTGCTTCTTTTTCAAAGGTTTTAATGCAAAAACCCACTCCTTGTTTGCTTTTTTTAACTATCCGCATGTCACTCTTGTGGTGGATTGACCCATGAGAGCCCTTGTGTGATGTTTTCTTGTGCCACATCATTGCTTGGAGCTTGAATTATGCTGCCACATCACCAATTTTAAGTTGCCCTTTGAATCTAACTCATGGTTAAATGTTGAAGATGATAAACAGTAAAAGAGGTCTTGGTGCCTTTTTTAACCGTTTGGGCGGGGGTTTGACTCGGGGTGTTGGGTTTTGACTTGGGCACGGGTTAATAACAAAAGGGTTTGGGCCAGGTATTTGTTATAATGTTTTGGGTTAATATAAGAAGTTAACGACCGTTATCTCTTTTATATAAAAGAGATAACAGTGTTAGGGTTTTTAGGACTTATGGTGGATTTATGTTAACATTAAGGGTTTTTGTGGTGTTTTGAGAATTTTGTCTTCTTTTGGTTGACCACTATTGACCATGATAGCATTCTCCTGGATTTTGTACACTCAATTCCGTTTTTGTGTCCGTGTTTGTCCGGCTTTGACCGTTTTCTTATGATTTTTGCAATATCTGAACCTACACAATCACAAAGACAAAACAAGCAATATACAAGCATTTTAAGCACAATTTTATCTTTTATGGGTCATTTTTGATATAAAACGGATATGTGTTTTCACACATATCAAAATTCCCCAAACTAAGCGATTGCGTGTCCTCACGCAATATTATATACTTTAAAACCAAATACCTCAAAACTTCCCCAAACTAAATCTTTGAAAAGTAGCAAAGATTTTTTTGGAGAGAGTTAAGAAATCACAAGTTATAAAACACCCCATTTTTCCATTTTTATAAAACTTTTTCATTTTTTTTTATAACTAAACTAAGTATATTTCGACTTTCGTTATTTCCATAACTGTTAGGGATCATAGAACCAAATGCATTTCGATCCGAGAATGCCCCAAAAAGGATAAATTCATCGTTCTCGACTTTTCACTTATTCAAACCAAGCTTAAAACAAAATCACGGCTAAATATCAGTAAAGATGCTAACACTACTCATATTTGCAACTTGTGAACTTTTTACTCCCGACTTTTATTATATCTTAAGTGAGTGTGCTATTTTGAATTTCAACCATGGATCAACGTTTTTGCAAAATACTATGCTTCACGTTCCACCCAAAAATAATGAGTTTGAAGGCGAGATCATCCCATGTAGCGACTTTCGTCTCGGCACATCCCAACCTTGCGGCTAAGTGACTAGGCTTTTGACACCTCACAGAGACTAGTATCGGGACTCACAGACCTTAGGTTTCAAAAACTCTCAGGTTTCCCGAATATTCATAGTTTATAAAATAGAATAGTCAAAGTTCAAAATCATATTTGAATTTAACAAAAAGAAATATATTTATTAATTTAAACTTAATAGTAAATATTTATGCAATTATAACCCTTGACCTTTTAGAAGGCTGCAACATCGGTTGTGAGCCGGCAAGATGCAGCAAACTTTTATCAGCCTCGGATTTTTATTCTTACTATGGGCTTTCTTTTAGAAGACTACCACATCGGTTGTGAGCCGGCAAGAGGTAGTAAACTTTTATCAGCCCACAGCTTTTATTATTATTATATTTTTTATCATTTTATCATCATTTTTTTTTTAAACTTTATATAGAGAAGACTTCTTTTTGAAAAATTCAAGTATAAGTTTGAACTAAGACTAAAATTTTTACTATATATTACATAAAAAATTTTGATTTAAGTTTAATCTCCAAAAATAGCACGTATATTAATCCGGTTAAGAGCTTATGGGAGAAAAAGCAACAAGTTACATACATGAGCTCTTAAGATTTCCAACTAATCCTTGTTTAGCATCCCACTCATACTTAACTCTATCATTTTTCGTTCTTCGCGAATTTTCGCGAACGCTTAGCCTAAAAGTTAAGGAACAAGCTAGAGCTCAACACGCTCGATCGAGTCAAAATTTACTCTTATTCTACCCAGCAGGAAAGTCAAAATTGTAACAAAAACACTTATTTGATTTTTGAAAATTTTAAAAATTTTCATATTTTTGAAAATTTTTTGTGGAAAAACGGGGTACGTGAGAACAACGGGTAACAGTAGGTAAGATCATATCGAAGATATACTACCCCGTACTAAAATCAAACATTTTCCTTAATGTTTCCTAGCCTAAGACTTAAAAACCTCATACTAGAACTCAAAAAGGTCGAATGCATAACCTAAACATGAAGAAAGTATCACAAAAATCTTAAGTCGTTTATCAAGTGTGCTAAAAGATAAATGTTAGTCGATAATAATATTTAGGATATCATATTTCCCCAAATTAATGGCAAGCAAAGGCTAGGAAGCTCGAGTGGACCGGGATAAAACACCGAACACGATAGTCTTCAGAAAATTGTGGGTGAATCCTGCAAACAATCACAAGTACAAACACAAAAAGAATCGAAAGAGTACAAGCCCCCTCACATCACAAAAAAAATAAGAAAGAAAATAGAAAATGGATAAGCATGGGGTGCCTCCCACGAAGCGCTTTGTTTTTAGTAACCAAGTCACATAGCTTGACTCGATCCCCGAATTCATTCATTCTTGGAGAGAGTAAATGGAAGAGAAAATCTCAATCGGGCTTTCATTAATGTTTAGATAAACATTTAATTACATGAAAGTTTCATCTCGATGAGATGCCACCGGCTCTAAGTGGAGATGTCGGGGTCAAAAATAGTGTCCTCATTTTTGGTGGAGGAAAGTAAGGAAGAAACTTCAATGTAAGTGAGATACGGGAGAAAAGTTCAAATGATAAATGTGAAGGAATCGTCATCTTCAACATCAATCTCACCTTCCCCTAGGTCAAAACATTCATCTTCATTAAGCTTATCAAAATTGTTTATCACGGGTGCATTGGTCTCAACAATTAAGCTAATCTCAACATCTGGTGGTTCCGGAGGAGGACGAGTAAATGACGGATCATCATAAAGATCAAAGTGAAATGATTCAAACTCGGGAAGTTCCAAAAGAGGGTCATTTGAATTATCATAAATAACAACGCTAGTTGACCTTACCTGATCGGGCTCAACCTCAAAAAGAAAAGAATCATACTCGGGAAGAGAGTTATTAGAATGAGTAGTGGTACTGCCACTTCTCGTCTCTTCTGTTTCATCGCTAAAAGGCTTGAATTCGGGTAAAGAATTATCCGAATAAGAGAAAGAAGTATCGGACTTCTCAAAGAACGAATCACTATCCGTGATGGAGATCGGGACTAAGGAAGGAGACTTGAGCACATGATCAGGAGAGGGATTGCCATTCAAAGCTTTGATATTAGCAATAAGACAATTGATATTCACTAATTTCTCTTGAAGAATAACGTCTTGGATTTGAGAAATATCTTCTAAGTCATACTCTTTCTCTTCTTGATCTTTATTCACCTCCACTAAACTATCGATCTCCAAATTGAGAGGTGATGCTTCAACGTACTCGATGTTCTCATATGAATCGTCATCACTTGAAGTATCATCATTGTTGGAATCGGATAAAATCTCAGAATGATTGCTCAAATCCCATAAAGTCTATGCCCAAGACATCAAAGATTTCACACACTTAGATGGAATTTTGTGGCATCTCATCACGTTGTGAAATTTTGCCTGTACACTGGCATAAGTCACGAGTTTAGACTAACTCATGGCATCTAGTAGATTTGTGCCAATAAAATCCTGAGGTCAAAAACCTTTGGTGGTGTAGTTTGGTACCAAGTAATGTCCCCCTGTTGGGTCCACAAATGGCAAGCTGTGAGAGGTCGACACCTTTGGCCTGAAACACATCGCCTGGATCCACTTGATCCCGCACAAGTTAAGAATAGAAAAGGTCTCCCAAAAAATCGTGTTTGCCATCTTTTGAAAAATTTGTTTATTCTGCTGAGTTTGACATTCCTTTACCACTGAAATGTCCCCTCGTGTTTAATTTGCATAATCGGTCTAAACCACGGGTACTTGGGTCACCACGAAAAGTTCACCAATTAAGTGTCTCAGAGGAAAATTTTTGTTTATTCCCTTTGTGAACAAGAACAATTTCATACGGTTTTCTATCTGGAAAGATGATCGTCTGCGTAGTTCTTCGCTCCCTCGTATCAATTAATGTTAAAATCGAATTCCTGAAGATGAGAGACCCATCGAAGCAATCCCTGCCTTGGCATCTTTTTTAGCAAATAGGTACTTAAGGGCAGAATGATCCGTATACACTATGCTTTTATTCATGATGAGGTATGACCGGAATTTTTTGAAAGCGTACACCACAGCTAACATTTCCTTTTCTGTTGTGGTGTAGTTCGATTCCGCCTCGGTCATTGTTTTGCTTGCATAATGTAGGGCCCTAAAGTGTTTCTCAATTCGTTGCCCCAGAACCGCACATATGCATAAGTCCGCTTTGCCATGACACATTAAAAAAAAAAAAAGCAAAATTGCTGGTCCCAGTCGGGGGCAATCAGAATTGGAGCTTCGGTTAATTTCTTCTTTAAGGTCTGAAAAGCTTGAATGCATTCCTCGGAGAAAATGAAAGGAGTGTTTTTCTCAAGGAGATGTGTCATGGGTCGAGAAATTTTTGAAAAGTCCTTGATAAATCAGCGGAGAGAAAAACCTTTCATGATCCAGAAAAACTCCTAATTCCCCTTAGACGTAAGTTGGGTGAGGTAATTTAGCAATGACGTCTATTTTGGCTTTGTCGACTTCTATTCCTTTCTTTGAAATTTTGTGTCCAAGTACGATGCCTTCTTTCACCATAAAATGGCCTTTTTCCCAATTAGAGCCAATTATGTCTTTCGCACGTTTAAACATCTATTCTAAATTGGAAAGGCACGTAGAGAAAGAATTTCCGAAAACTGAAAAGTCATCCATGAAAACTTCCATCGTCTTTTCAATCATATCATGGAAAATAGCCATCATACACCTCTGGAATGTGCCTGGTGCATTGCATAAGCAAAAGGCTATGTCGGCGTTAAGCAAACGTACCGTAATGGCAGGTGAATGTGGGTCTTTTCCTGATCTTTCGGATGGTATTGGCAATTAAAAGTAACCCGAGAAACCATCGAGGAAACAATAGTACTCATTTCCTGCGAGTCTCTCAAGCATTTGATCCATAAATGGCAAAGGGAAGTGGTCTTTCCGGGTGGCTTCGTTCAACTTACGATAATCAATACAAACTCTCCATCCCGTTACAAGTCTAGTTGGTACTAATTCATTTTCATCATTGGTCACTACGGTCATCCCTCCTTTCTTTGGCACACAGTGCACTGGGCTCACCCAAGGACTATCCGAGATTGGGTAGATCAACCACGTCAAGAGGGTTGGGGATGGGGGAGGGAGAAGCTTTTCAAAACATCTTTTTTAATGACATCATGGATCTTTGGATATAACCCTTCTCTGATGATTGGACCGGTGGTTTCTAAAGTCCCATCATCCATTAGAATTTTATGAGAACAAAATTCTTGTTAATACCCTTTATGTCAGAGAGGTTTACTAAAGCTAATTGCTCGCTTTCGGGACTTTAGAACCTTTATGATTAGTCGGTCTTTTTCATCGATACTCAAAATCTTTGGCAATATGACCGACCCCCCCAACTTGTTATTGTCATCTAAAATGCATATACGCGATAGAGGCGGAAAGTCCTTAAGTTCGACTCGGGGAATTTCATCAATTGGAAGGATTTGGTCAGTTTTTGGCTTCACACAGTTAGTTCCTCTGATTTCCGGCAAATAATTTCCTTGGTTCAGAGGAGGTGAAGGATCACTATTAAGGAGTGCTTCGAGAATAAGAATGTCCCCTTCTGGGTCATAATAGGATTAATCAACTTCCGGTGAAGTTGGATCGTCGGCTAGAGCAAGAAAAGCATCAGCTTCTTCTAGTAGTAGAAAATCACTATCCCCGAAAGGAGTGAGAGTCGGAGAAGAATTTGAAACTATTGGGTCATATCCGGGAGTGGGATTGCCACTGGCGATCATGTCTGAAAATCCTAGAACTTCCTGAGAGTACTCCTCACAAGCTAATTGAACAACGTCGATTCGGTTCGCCGTCATATCATTATAGTTAACCGAGTATCTTGAAGTTTGATCAAGATTGTAAGTAATGGCCTCATTGTCTACTCAAAGGGTTAATTCACCTTCGTACACGTCTATCAAAGCATAACTGGTCTTAAGAAAACACCTTCCAAGAATTAGAGGTACTCGAGGGTCTGGTTTAAAATCTACGACCATGAAGTCGGCTGGAAACTGGAATACACCAACTTTAACGTTGACATCTTTAGCAATACCGATCGGTTAGGAGATCAAACGGTCCGCTAATTCTAGTGTCATGCACATCGGAGTCAGGTTTAGAAGGTTAAGATTTTTCCACACGGAAAATGCCATGAGATTTATGCTAGCGCCAAGATCGGCCAAGGCTAAGCACTCATCCATTCCGGGAAATTTACATGGAATAAGGAATCTGCCAGGGTCACCAAGTTTTTCGCGGGTAACTTTTAATATACCGCCGAGCATTTCTTTCAAAGGGTTCTAGCCATATCACTAAGCTTTTTCTTTATTTTGATTAGGCTTTAAGAGTTGAAGGCAGAAATTTGGCATAGAGTCAAAGCATCCATGAAACTAATGTTCGAAAATTCAATCATTTTAAAGATTTCGAAAAATTCTCCTTTTTGTTCGTTAGCATTTTCACGGTGCTTCTCATCATTTTGCCTTGAAGGATAAGGAATCGACGGTTTCGGGCTAGGCATCGGTGCACTAACGGGAGCATCAACTGGCTCAGAAACTGGATTCTGGTTTTCAACTGGGACAACCGGAGGTTGGACGTCTTTGGTAATTCTGTTATTAGTAGGAAAAACCGTGTCCTTTGTCACCTCGGTTCTACGTTCCACTACTTTAGGAGAAGAAGTAGGAATCGTAGGTCCTTGATAAACAACCCCGCTTCGGATAGTAATACCCTTCAAGTCTTCCTTCGGGTTAGTAACAGTGTTACTTGGAAGAGAACCTGAAC
Organism: Tanacetum coccineum; assembly: GCA_026074375.1. Taxonomy (NCBI): domain Eukaryota; kingdom Viridiplantae; phylum Streptophyta; class Magnoliopsida; order Asterales; family Asteraceae; genus Tanacetum; species Tanacetum coccineum. Next base: position 25,403 of record BQNB010069365.1, on the reverse strand, counting down.
TCGAAGTTGAAGCAGTATTGGAATTTACGAACTTAGAAAGCATCTCCGTTAAATTTGTCATCTGGTTTTGTAAACCTTGGCCTTGATTTTGCATATTCCTCAATATTGCATCATTAGCCTTGACATAATGTCTATTCTCAAATCGTCTTTGAAATACCTTGCATTTGCGGAGCAGAAGCTTGATAAGGTTGAGCTTGGTAAACTGGTGGTTGACTAGTCTGAATGTTGATACACTTTCGCTTGGTAAAGTTATTTTCCACGGTTTTGATTGAAATTGTTTCCTCTATTTTGTTAAATTATTCCCCTGATTATGATTGACGGTTTGTGATTGTTTTGAATCAAGGAAAACCAGGAGTCGATTTGGTTTGCAACCATTTGAGGTCTAGAATTGGTTATTCATTGATTAAAATTAGCTGCAACAGATTGTAGAAACGTACTCTTGAAGTTGTCTCGATAAGTGTAGCCATCTGTGCAGGACAAATTTCTAAAGAATTAAGCACCTCCACAAGTTACACAACTCTGCTCGACCATTTTTACGAGTACGGGAGCTTGGGCTTTTTGCTTGTCGATAAGCATAGTCTTCATCATATTCTTAAGTTCAGAAACTTCGGTTGTAAGAGCAGCAACATCGGGTGAAATTCCGGAGGTAGATGAATCGAACTCACTTTGGCAACGACTGCCTTGTTTCGTGAATTACGAACCTTGGATTTACTCTCGATAATTTTTAAGCATGCACGAGGCATCTTATCTAAAAAGTTTCCACCCGCAGTGGAATTCAACGAATCTTGATCATTAGCATTCAAAGCATTATAAAACGTATCTAGTTGATGTAATTATGATAATCCATGAAGTGGGCATGCTCGAAGAAGATCATTAAATCGATCCCAAGCCTCGTAAAATGATTCGTCAAATCTTTGTTGAAATATCATGATTTCGTTTCGAAGATTTGTCGTTTTTGAAGGAGGAAAGAATTGATTAATGAATTTTGAAACAAGATCATCCCATGTCAAAATTGATTGAGGAGGTTCTTTGCATCTAGCCAAAACCGGCTAAACCTTCAAGAGAAAATTGGGAAAAGCCTAATCTTATTGACGTGCTCGTAATTCCAGAATCTCAACGTTGAGGTAAACTAATTGAAATAACGGATATGGGCAAGTGGATTCCTCTGTTTCATGTTTCGAAAAAGCTGCTTAGTTTTTGAATACAAGAATTGATCAACCATGCTTTAACTCAAAGATTCATTGATTTCGGGAATTACGATTTCATCCTCGTACCCCTCTGAGGGTGCTTGGAGCAATCCGCCATAGTCCCTGTTTATCGTCCACGGAACTAGGGTAAGATTATCAAAAGGTTCTACTAAATTTCAACGTTCTTACAACAGCCGTTGGCTTGTGTTGACGGTTATGGTACGGGTTTGATAACGAGAGCGCAAGCACAAAATAGCAAAAGAAAAATTTTACACTAAATTTTTTTTAATTATTTACTAAACTATTTTATTGGAAATAACGGATATAGACAACGTTAAACCAATAATCAAATTTCTTCACGGTAGCTCTTTAAATTTTTTACTATATAAGTGAGCCGTAGTTCCGTAAATGACACAATAAAATAAAAATACGGGGCTAAAAAATGATATTTTTTAAAATCTATTGATTCGAGTAGGGGAACTAACTAATGTGATAATACCTCATTGAAGGTAATTATTTGTTGTGTTAACTTTTACCAACTATGTTATTTTATTTTTTTATTATGGACAATTTTTTATATTTTTGATTTTTTTTATATGGTAATTATACTAAAAGAAAGGAAAAATATATTTTTTACTTTTTATATTTTTTAATTTTTTTAATTTTTTGATTTTTTAACAAAAACAAAACTTTCAAAAACGAAAGGGTCTTCAAATCACGAACAACAAACTTCAAACGAAAGAATCTTAATCACAATTCCCCGGCAACGGCGCCAAAAATTGATTCGTAGTAAATCAACACACGTAATAATAAAATATAATATAATGTAAAATTACCAAATTACCCTTGAGGACAAAGGTAAAAAGGAAAATCTTCATATATATATAATATAATACGTATATTAACCGGTAATTATTATTTCCCGGTTCGTGTATTCCCCCAACGAATTATGAATTGAAAACCATTTGTTGTACGTACAATGATTAAAATTGGAAACAAAGATTGATTTTGATTATCTACATTTTACAAATTAAAATATGCATATAATAAATTAAGCACGAAAACAAATAACGGCATAATAAAACTATAACTAAATACGTAAAACGGGAACCCTAACAGATAACTAAACCCTAAATTTCTAAAATAAACTAAATTATTTTTTTGTCTTATTTAGAAAATGAACTACTATGTTGACTTAAAAATAAAGTTTAAAAAAACTAGAACATAAAAACGAGTAACGGGAACGAATCCCGTTCTTTAAAATCGGAAATTTTTGCAAATTAAACCCTACGAACGCGAAAACTAATATTCCTAGAAACTTTTAGTATAAAAGAAACTTTTAGAAAAAAGAAAATTAATTTTTTGATAAATATTGAGTATTTTTTAATGAAATATAAAGATTTCTAATAAAAATAAATTTTACAAAATACTAAACTAATTATAAAAATTCTAGAAAAAATACAAAAAATAGCTTGAACTAAATAGAACCTAGGAAAAATAAGCTTGATTACACAGCTTATCGAATAAGCTGTGTAATAAGCCTAAAAAAGCTTATAGGCATAATGGGCAAATGTTGTAAAAGAATTAAATCTAGCATAAACAATAATGAAAAAGCACCCCAGGTCGTGTTGGAATTGGTAGATGTGTGTTTAGTTTTATAAGAAAGGTGAGGGAGTGAGGGTCGGGGGTTCGAGCCTTGCTCACCCCCGATTTCCACCTTCCCTTTTTTTTATTCTTAAAAACTTATAAAAGCAAAGTTTTAGAAAAACTAAAAATAAGCATTTTTAATAAAAGAAACTTTTTATGAAAATCCCTAAATAAGCTGAAAAACAGCTTATAATATGACAGAAACTACTTAACTACTTTTTTAAGTTTTTCTTAAACTAAATAAGCTAAAAGACCACAATAAGCTAAGGCAAGGACTAACTAAGCTACTACTCACCTAAGATAACCTGATAAGCAGGTTTAGAAAGAAATAAGCAATAGAAAACAAAATAAGCATTGAAAATCCAAATATTATGAAAACTACAAACCAAACAGTCCCTAAGCAGACTTTTGAGCTTCTATTTAAGCTTATAAGTGAATCCTTAGGCCAAGAGACTTATTACCTACTTAAAGCAGAGCTAATAAGCTACTTAGGATTGCAAACCAAATTAATTTTGAAAAACAGATAAGTAAAGAAAAAAAGCACTAAGAGACAGCTATTAGCTATTGGCATAATTACTTTTGGTTTAACTAAATTAAAACTAGAATAAGCTTACAAGGACTTAATAAGCTACAAACTAACAAAACTAACCTAATAAGCTAATTAAGAAAAGTTTAAGAAAATAAGCTATGAAAACTGAAATAAGCACTTGACTAAACCTGAAACCCAAACAGTCCCTACAGGGATCTTTGAGCTTATTTTAAGATAAGCTCTTGGATCCTTATGGGGAAATGATTTATTGAAGCTTATTCTACAACTAACGAGCTTCCAAAAACAACTTTTGGAACAAGGTTTAAAAATCAAATGCTAAATGAAAATGCTGAATGAAAAGGGTGTGAAGACAGAATGCAATATTTCGTATTTATTGTAATGAAATAAAGAAAAGACATATAACAACAATTTAGACCATAAAAAACAGATAAGCAAATTAACTTATTATTAAAACTAAATTAAACCTGAAACTATCTACTTTTAACTAAAAATCTATTTGTACACAAATTCCCAGAGCGGCAAAACAATTTTTAACTTAATAAAAAATTAAGCCAGAAAGTTGGTTTTTTTTAAGATAAAATTGCTGATCAGTTTTCATGCATATAGACCAAAACCTAAATCCTCATAAAGCAGACCTTATAGAGCCTAAACTAGTTCCTATTTTGACACCAAACTAAGAGTATAAAGGTATGAACAGAAGCTTGAGACATGAAATAAGCAAATAACAGCCAAGTGATACTGACAAATTATGATCCTATGAATACTTAACTTATGAAAACTGAATTAACCCAATTCTGACATATGATACTAGCTTAAACAAACCTAAATGAGAGTTTTAAAGCAAACACAAAGGACCAAATGGCCAACAACAGTATTAACTTGTGGTTAATACTGTTGTGCCAAACACTCCTTTAAAATCTTTGAAACCCATTTAAGCTTATGAATTAGAGATTTAGACTTAAATCCTAAATACCAAATAACAAATAGCCAAAAATAGATCTTATGAGCTTATACTAGCACTCAAATAAGCTAGAACTAACAACTACTTATTATGCTAAATATTTTTGTATTTTTAATGATTTAAAGGGCAAAATATGAAAAACTAAGATCTAAACTACAAAAGCTAAAAACAGATGATCAAATATTATCAGCAAGCATAATAAGATAAAAATAATCACTAATAAGCAAGAAATAAGCAAAAGTTAAGCACTATTAAGCTAGGACATTAAGACAGAAAAGGAAATAAGAAACTTACCAAAGCCTTATCTAAACAAAGGCAAATCAATGCTTAAATGAGCTGTCTACAAGCTCTAGCTTATCAATGATAAGCTAGTAAAAGTCCCATAAGCTCTTCCATTGTAAGCTTATCTTCCAAAAGCTCAAAATCCATTAAGCAAGGGTATTTGTCTGATTTTAAAGGTTTAAATAGATCAAATGTTTATTATTAGCTCAATTTGAGCTTAGAGACTCAAAGAGCTTAAATTAGCTTATTAGAAGCTTATGTAACATTACTAGCTTATTAGACACAGTTTGAGTAAAAGTGAGCTTTAGAAAAGTAAGATAAAATTCAAATTCTATTAATGAAAAACTGCTTACAATATTGAAAAAGGAAATTACATCAAACAACCATTAAGCTAAAACATTTTAAATGAAAATTACATAAGCTAAAAATTTAAAAGCTAAAAACTAGATATCCCGTATGTGAATGTGAGGGCTATTTATAGCCCTCAGAGAAGCTTCTAGGTCCTGGTGGTTGTTAGATGCTCCCATAAATCCCTGCCCTTGAATCTTGCCAATCATTAGATCTCTATTCTTGGCCCTTGGATCACTTTGGTGAGCACACGGATTGCCAGCGTGGCATTCCGTGTGTCAGGGTACTTGTGTTTCTTTTGCACTTAATTTAGTGCAAAAAGTTGATCCTTGGTGTGTTTCCTTCATTGTACGTGTGTGTTTCCTTTTGGGAATTGACCAATGGGAGCCTTGGATGATGTATAACTCTGCCAAGGTGGAGGGTTTCACTTGAATTGTGTAGCCACATCCTTAATTTTTATTTACCCCTTGATTGTGACATGAGGTAAAATGGGGAAGAAGATGAACAGTAACAACTGTTCTTCCCGCGTTTTTACTTTTATAAAATGGGGAGTTTGACTTTGGTTTTGACCCGGGTTTATTTTAACTTCGGGCTTATATAAAGGTTTTGGGCCGGGTATTTGGGCTTGGGCTTAGTTTAGGTGTTGTTAAAAGGGTTAACGGGTGTTAACTCTTATAATAAAAAGAGTTAACACCGTTAGGGTTTAGGGACTATTTTTGCAATTTGGTTTTCTTTGAGGGACTGATTTGGGAATTTTGGGTTTTGTATTTTTGTGGTTGACCACTATTAACCATGAGTTGACTTTTGTTGACCTTTGATAGCATTCTCCCGGCTCTTGTGTTCTCTTTCCTTTCCCGTGTCCGTGTTTGTCCGGCTTTGACCGTTTTCTTGAGATTTTTACAGTATCCGTACCTACACAATCATAAAGACAAAACAAGCAATATACAAGCATTTTAAGCACAATTTTGTCTTTTATAGGACATCTTTGATATAAAAAAATATGTGTTTTCACACATATCAACATCCCGCATAATCAGCATCTAAAAATCCGGTTAGTTCAAAACCAGAATCCTTCATATACCAGAGACCCATAATAACAGTTCCCCAGAGATAACAAAAAATCCTTTTAACCTCTTTGAGGTGCTTCTCGGTTGGCTTAGCCTGGTACCGAGCACATAAACAAGTAGCATGTACAATGTCCGGTCTACTAGACGTAAGATACATTAGGGCACCAATCATGCTACGATATTTTGTTGCATTGACTGGAGACCCATTTTGATCAAGGTCAAGCTTGTCTTTGATCTCCATTGGAGTACCAACGGGATCAGAAGTTTCCATTCCCGATTTTTTAAGTATTTCTAACAAGTAGTTGGACTGGTTTATAAAGATGCCACAGGGGGATTGGTTAACTTGTAAACTAAGGAAAAACTAACAAAAGTTAATATAGGGACTAACAGTGAAAGACAGCAAGGACTAACGAAGGTAAAACATACTAACAAGGTGGGGGACTACACTTTATAAACTATAAAAGACAAAAATTACAACACAACAGTCCCTGAAGTGGACCCGATTACTAAAGGGTCCAAAGTTCTTATTTGACAAAGTCAAATAAGCAAACTTGTAGAAGGCTTTATGGGGAGGCATTTTTCTCATAAATGGGGAATAAGCTGAAGTCCACTAAATAAGCCAGAAAAGTAGCTTATTGATGCTGCAGAAGCTAAATAAGCTTATGGCTTATTTTTCTTGGCTTTTAAGATTTTAAGACTACAAAATAAGCTAAAATCTATGGGAACAGTTAATAGGGAGAGGGGAGTCCTAATTATAAGCTATGGCCATCTAATAAGCCCTAAAATAAGCTGAACTATGAATAAGCTATATTAAACAGTTTGGTAAAAAAAAAGCAGAAATAGGTGACTTAAAGCCTAAGATTAAGCTACACTAAAAAGCAAACTAATGGATAATAAGCTGGAAAACCTAGAGTGGGACATAATGATACATGAATAAGCAAAAATATCCTGTGCCTTAATATTTAAATAAGCTAGAAAAGTAGGGTGAGTGAAATGAGTGGCTGTATCAGCACAGGGGAGGCCAACAGCAGTGAAAAGGGGCTTATTTGTGCTTATGAAAATAAGCTTCTTTTGAGCTTTTTAGCCAAAACCAACCACAAACCAGATTAAAGGGGCTTAATTGAGCGATTTTAATATTTTGCAGCTAATAAGGACAACTTAAACATGCTGTGATATTTATAATTGAAAATTGGTGTTTTAAAGAAAATATGCAACAACACACTTGATCTTTATTTGTATTTTCAAAAGGACAGAGCAATGAGGGACTTTTTAAAGGCTAATTGGTTGATTAAAATGGCACTAGGATGGTTATACTTAAGCTGCATAAACAGCTTAAGCTGTTTAGCTTAATTTGGTTCTATAAAAATTATAGACAGAATTTAAAGGACCTCAAAACTTACTTTCTTACTATAAAAGCTTAATTAAAAATGGCCTGTTAAAGTTCCACACACTCAGCCAAGAATGGCCTTGAGTGCCTTTGACCCATTGTACACATATTATGACCCATTTTGAATGCGTAAACCAAGCACCCTTTTATATATTAAAATCAATTTTTACTGATTTTAAGTAAAATGATAGGATTAGAAAGTGAGTACTAGTGCTGGTTAACGTTCTAAACACTTCTTTTTCAATTTAACAGATCAAAGCTTATAATTTTCGACAGTAGCAATAAAAAGAAACTCTTAACTTTTTGATTAAAAACAAAACAAATTACAACTTAAACTCTTTAAAGTAGAACTGAGTACAACAATACAAAAGAAAAGACTTAAATTAAAAACATTAAAACTAAAACAGGGTAAAATATGGTGTGTGGTCTTCGGCTTGTTCTCTTCTCTTTTATAGCTAGCGAAAAGGGATCTCTTGGACTTGGGTTTGTGTTTGCTCTCAGTGTGAGTACAAGGCGAGCATACTCAATCTAGCCCTCCATTCCTTTTTGTACACCATTCCATATAAGGGTCTAGGGTTTGAGTGGGATTGCCATTGGGGGCATGGTTTTATAGGGGTTTGGGTTGTGGGATAATGGTTGGGGGAGGAGGAAGGTGTTCTAGGAAGGTGGTTTGGAGTGAAGCCGTGCGAAAGGGAGGTGGGGGTTTGGCGGGTAAAGTGGTGTGGGTCAGTTTTGGGTTGTAACGGTTTAAAGAGAAGAATGGGGATGGTTTGCACTTTCTTGGCCCTATCTTTCTTTCTTTTTCATTTCTTTTAAGCCGAAAAATACAGTTATAAATAAGTTTGGAAAGTGTAAGTATGGTCCTTGTCGTTTTGTAAAACAGCACGAATTAAAATGGGTTTTGGCTACAATTGACCAAAATGGTCCCTTAGCGTTTAATAACTAAAAGTATAAAGAAAGGGTTTTGGAAAGGTGCAAATCCAGCCCTTTCCTTTAAAATTTTAAAGATATGCCAAAATTGGCAGTTTCAGTCCCTGGACTCTCTTTTTAGCTCTTTTCTTTATAAATACTTTCGAAAAATAACAAAAAAGCCATTATGGTTTTGTAAAAAGAGTTCTATTTGGCTTGGGTTTGTGTTTGGGTTGTATTGGTTATGGGCTTTTTCAGCCAATAAGGTTAGAAAGTGGGTTTTGTGTGTCAATGCTGAGATTGGCTGTAACTGGGCTAGGATTGGGCCTTCAAAGTCTTCACAGTCTTTGTCAAATGCACACAAATGGGCTGTTGTAATTGATTGAGGGCCCATTTGGTCTTCACAGTCTTCATAATTATACTGTTGGGCTTTCCCGGCCCATCAGATGGGTTAAGATTGCATCCAATAATAGTCATTCTTCTGTTCGGCTCTGGTTTGACTGATGATGATTCGTCTGTATTGACTCTGACTTGGCATTTTTGGACTTTGCCTTGATTTTGCTACTGTCTTTTCCCATTCCATGCTCAAGTTTTGTCAATTTTAGGCTACTATTTTCTGTCTTTTTTTGTTGATATCCACTTCCTGCACAATACAATGCAATACAAAATATGTTGGCATTCAGTTTTTGCTATGTTTTTGGTCATTTAAGCTCGTTTTTGAAGGTAAAAGATATGTGTAATTAAGCACTTATTCAAATACCCCAATCTTTAGGTTATTGTGTGTCCTCACGCAATGTTATGAAGTAAACATGTAAGCCCCGTTTTTACCATTTTTTGAATTTACACTAACTACAACTAAATTTTTTTTTTTTTTGGATTTTCTCATTTTTTTTTTTAACAAGTTTGACCTTTCTTTTTATTTTTTAATTACTGGGATCATAGATATGAGAAGGCCCGTATGAGTGATTACGGATTGTCCTGAGGATAATTCATCGTCCTCGATTTTTCTCAAGTTCCAAGCTAAGCAATTAAACAAGATTCATTTGTGATATAAGTTTATATGTTAAGCACTCATACTTAAGGACTTGCGAATTTTTCAACTCCCAACATGGAATACGATTGAATGTGTGTACTCATGTTAATTTAACATAGATCATCTTATTTTTTCATTAGTCATAATTCTCAAATGAATCATGACTCAAAGCAACTAACTTATTAAGACTTTCGTAATTGATTTCGAGATTTAAACTTTTAAGAACTTTCTGCAACATATTCAACATTTATAATCATAAGTTCTTTAAAGCTAGGGAAATGGTTTGGCTTAGTTTGAACCCCTTACCTCGTGGTTAACGGAGTAGGATATCACAACCAACGACCGATGTTCTTAGTTTGAAAACCCACCCCGTTGCTAGCGTAGTGGGAAATCACATCAACACCTTATTCCTAATATGGCTAAGGATTGGTGTCTTAGTTTGAACCCTCACCTAGACCTTTCTTCCAAGTGAGATATCATGACACACCAAATCCCTAGAAGCAAAGACGTCTTAGTTTGAACCCCCACCTCGTTGCTAGCGGAGTGTGATATCAAGACACAATCTTTTACTTGCTCCCATAATATCATACTGCATGCTATCATTGGCAATTTCAATATTTATGCATTTTTGCATTCACATTTTCATTCATGCTTCTTTGAAATTTATCTTTTTAACACTACAAATCTCGCTTTGAAAACTCAAGTTCAGATTTGAAGCTTTTTCTGTAAACATCGAATTGGGAATTAGTTGTAGGGAGTGAATTAAAATTGAGTACGTATGATTAGTGGATTAGAAATTCACGGGAAGAGAAAACCACATGTTACCTTTGTATAAGTTTTTAGAGAATCTTGCATACCACATAAACTTATATTTAACTCTATCATTTTCTCGTTCTTTTCACATTATTAAATTCAAAGCTATAAGAATTCTGTGAAAGCTTGGCCTAAGGGAACTAGCTGGGCTCAACACGCCCGATCAAGTCAAAAAAAATTATTCTTATTTCTACCCATAGAAAAGCAAATTATCTACTGTGACAAAATACCTTATTATGTTTTTGAAAATTTTTCAATTATTTCATTTTTTTGGTATTTTGGAGGTAAAAAGGGTTTGCGTGGTAACAATGCTGCAGGCAACAATTCAAATCGATGATACCCCCCAAACAAACTAGAGAACTAATCATCGTCCTCGATGTTTTGAAGGGTACTACATTAAATCTAAGCCATTTATGTGGTATGCCAAAGATAAAACGTTTAGTTCGATAAGATTAGGGATATCGGGATTCCCAATTATAGCTTGAGGATGTGAAACTTTGATGAATGTCAAAACCTGAGAGTCTTCACAATCCCGGGCAATCCTGGATAATAAACAATAAACAAACAACATGGGAAACATCGGGTAATGGAAAAGACACGTATCTCACTAAATAACAACACTTTATTTATATCACAACTACGGATAAGCATGGGGTGCCTTCCCACGGAAGCGGCTTGTTAGGGTTCGCGTATGCATTTGACCCAATCACAAGGATTTATTATCTTGGGAAAGATGTGGAGATCTGGAACTACCAAGTGTGGTACGTTCCCTCCAAAGTAATGCTTGATGCGATGACCATTCACTTTGAAATTTGGCAGAAAGCTCAACAGTGCCGTACGGAAATACTCTAGTGATGGTGAAAGGGCCATTCCAACGGGATTTTAGTTTGCCCGAGAAAATCTTTAATCTGGAATTAAAGAGGAGGACTCGATCACCGATGTTGAAAACACGGTTTTTGATCTTGGAGTCATGGAGTCTCTTTGTTTTGGCCTTGTAGATCAAAGAGTTCTCATAGGCATGATCACGAAGTTCATTAAGTTCATTGAGTTGAACTTTCCGGTGATCACCCGTAATTACAGGATCGAAGTTTGCTTGCTTTAAGGCCCAATAGGCTTTGTGCTCAAGCTCGATCGGAAGATGGCATGCCTTTCCATACACAAGCTTGTAAGGAGTACACCCGATGGGTGTTTTGTAAGCTGTGCGGAAGGCCCATAATGCATCATCTAGTTTGTCCGACCAGGAGGCACGGTTCTCACCTATGGTCCTTTCAAGGATTCTTTTCAAGCCACGATTTGATACTTCCACTTGCCCACTTGTTTGTGGGTGATAAGCGGTGGAGAGACGGTGAGTAACTCCATATTTCTGCATGACCTTTGCAAACTGGTCATTACAAAAATGGGTTCCGCGATCACTTATGATTGCACGGGGAGCACCAAATCTGGCGAAGAGAGATTTCAGAAATTTGCAAACTACTCGGGCATCATTGGTGGGGAGCGCTTTCGCTTCAACCCATTTTGACAAATAGTCGACTGCCACGAGAATATACTTGTTCCCTCGTGAAGACGGGAACGGGCCCATAAAGTCGATGCCCCACATGTCAAAGATTTCACAAACTTGGATGGAGTTTTGAGGCATCTCATCACGTTGTGAAGTTTTTCCTTGACGTTGGCACGAGTCACAGTTCTTGACAAACTCGTGGGCATCTTTATAGATGGTGGGCCAGAAGAAACCGGAGTCAAAGATCTTTTTGGCTGTGAGGTTTGCACCATGATGTCCCCCGGTGGGTCCATTGTGGCAAGCTGAGAGAATCTCAAGAGCTTCATTGCCGTGCACACATCGCCTGATCACTTGATCCGCACAAATTTTAAACAAGAAGGGGTCGTCCCAGAAATAGTGTTTAACATCTTTGAAAAACTTGTTTTTCTGCTGGGTCGACATGCCCTTCACAACGAAGTTACCTGATAAGTGCTTAATTACACATATCTTTTACCTCTAAAAACGAGCTTAAATGACCAAAAACAGACAAAAAACTGCCAAATATATGTTTGTTTTGCATTTGTATTGTGCAGGAAGTGGATATCATCAAAAAGACAGAAAACCAAGCCAAAATGACAAAACTGAGCATGGAATGGAAAAGACTGTGCAAAATCAAGGCCAAAGTCCAAAAATGCCAAAGTCAGAGTCAATACAGAAGAATCAGCAGTCAAACCGGAGCCGATACTTAAGGGCGGAATGGTCCGTATGCACTATGCTTTTGTTCATGATGAGGTAAGACCTGAATTTCTCGAAAGCATACACTATGGCAAGTAATTCTTTTTCAGTCGTAGTGTAGTTCGTTTGTGCTTCAATCAAGGTCTTACTAGCATAGTGGATAGGCCGAAAATGTTTCTCATGACGTTGCCCCAAAACTGCACCTATGGCGAAATCGCTTGCATCGCACATAAGCTCAAAGGGAAGGTCCCAGTTTGGAGCAATCAAGATTGGAGCTTCCGTAAGTCTATCTTTCAATGTTTGGAAAGCTCGAATGCAGTCATCGGAAAAGATGAATGGAGTATTCTTCTCAAGGTGGGTCATTGTCGGTTTAAATTTTTGAGAAATCTGAATGAACCGCCGGTAAAACGGCATGACCGAGAAAACTCCTAATTCTTTGACTGTGGTGGATGAGGTAATTTTGCAATGACATCGATTTTGTCTTTGTCAACACTCAATCCTTGCTTAGAAATCTTTGGCAGAGGACAATGCCTCTGTGACCATAAAATGGCTCTTCTCCGTTCAAGACTTAAGTTGGTGTCTTTCACACCTTTGAAGCATGTGGTCTAAAAGGGTGAGGCAGTTTTGGAAAGGAACTTCCCAAGACCGAGAAGAGTCCATAATGACCTTCCATTCGTTCTCTCAACCATGTCATGAAAGATTGCTAACATACATCGTTGAAACGTGCGTGGCGCATTGCATAAGACGTAGGATGCGGACGTAGGCAATAACGTTCCGTATGGGCAAAGTTTAATAGTAGTCTTTTCTTGATCACCGGGGGTCAATGGGGATTTGGAAATAACCGGAGAAACCATCGAGAAACGTAGTATTACATTCCCCGCCTAATCTCTCAAGCATTTGGTCCATGAATGGTGAGGGAAGTGGTCTTTGCGGGTGGCTTCTATTTTAACTTACAGATAAGTCATGCAACTCGCCATCCGGTTACCAACGAGTTGAATCCAACTCATTTTCCTGTTCACTACCACAGTCATTCCTCTTCTTTGGTAACAATGTAGGGCTAAACCCAGGGACTGTCGGAGATAGGGTAAATCAACTCCAGCTTCGAGAGTTTTTTCAACTTCCTTTTTAATAAAAACGTGGATTTTTGGATTTACTCTTCTTTGTTGTTGGAACGCTGGAGCTTAGTCTTCTTCCATAAGATCTTGTGGGTACAAAAATTCCGGGATGATACCCTGAATGTCAGAAAGTTTCCAAGCGAGAGCTCCTTGTGGGACTTTTAGCACTTTGACTGAGAGCGGATTTTTCCTCAACATCCAATCTTTAGCAATATTGAACGGGCAACTTGTTGTCGCCCTCCAAAATGCTACTCGGAGATGGGGAGGCAGTTCCATTGAGTTCAACCTCAGTTGGTTCATCAATGGAAGAATGGCTGGATTAGTTTCAAGGACTTAATGCTCAGTTGGACTTCTGGGAGATAAGTTCTAGACTTGGAGGGGGAAGTGTGGTTCACTATTTAAAGATGGCTTCTAGAATAAGAATGTCCCCCTAGGATCATAGTGAATGGAATTGTATGCTGGGACAATCGGATCATTGCTAGACCAAGTAAGAGTCGGCTTCTTCGAAGTAGTGTAGCAGAAATCACTATCCCCAATATGGAGTTAGGTAGGAGAAGAGAAGTAGCAACAATTGGATCATTAATACGGAGTGGAATTTCACTCGTCGTTATATTAGTAAAACGAACTTCTTGAGGTATCCTCACAAGCCATATCAATGACGTCAATCTTGTTTGCCGTCATGTGAGTGTAATTGGCCGAGTATCTTGAAGTTTGATCCAAATTGTAAGTGATGGCTTCACTTCCTATTCTAAGAGTTAATTCACCCTTGTGCACATCAATCAAAGCACGACCGGTTTTTAAGAAGCACCTCCCGAGAATTAAAGGGACTCGGGGGTCTGGCTCAAAATCTACAACCACAAAGTCGGCTGGAAAGTGAAATACACCAACTTTAACGGAGATGTCTTTTGCAATTCCCATTGGTTTAGAAATTGATCGATCCGCAAGTTCGAGTGTCATGCAAGTTGGAGTAAGATCAGGAAGTGAAAGCTTTTCCCAGACTGAAAATGGCATTAGATTAATGCTAGCACCGAGATCGGCTAATGCTAAGCATTCATCCATCCCTGGAAATTCACAAGGAATCAGGAACTTGCCGGGGTCTCCAAGTTTTTTGGTAATTGTCAAGATGACCGCCGACCCCCCAATGTTCATTCATCGTAGTTCGAGCTTGACAGGGTTCATTTGGAAGTTCGAGCCACTTCTGTAAAGTTTCTCTTTATTCACAAGTAATGTTCTTAGAGTCGAGGCGAATTTGGCATCAAAACAAGAGCATTCGTAAAGGTAATCTCGAACTCATTTCTTTGAGATTTCATCAGAATTTGTCGATTTGTTCATTAGCGCTTGATTAAGGCTATTTTCATTATCACGCTCGAAGGATATGGAAGGAGAAACTGAAGTTAGGTTTGATGGGAGCAACTATAGGAGCAACAATGGCTCAAAGGAAAAATGGAGTTGTGATTGTGTTCAGGGACCTACCGGTGGTTGGACGGGTTGCAGTACTTTGTGAACAGATGGGTGCACTTGGTCCTTTGTCACCTAGGGTATTGGCTTCACTACTGAAGACGTGGAATTTGGAGGTCCTTGATATGCAACACGCTTCTGGTAGTGAAACCCTTTTAGTCTTCTCTAGGTTAGTAATTGTGTTACCAGGGAGTGTCCCTGACCCCGAAGTAGGAAGCGGTATTGGCAGTTACAAACTAGCCTAAATATCTGCTCCAGATTTTTGCCATTTGATTGTTCAACTTGTTTGTTTCGATTTAGCATGCCTCTGACCGGTTTTGGAGGTTATTTCTGCATGTTTTCATGATAGCATCATTAGCATTGTCGTAGTTGCAAAATCGTGCTTGGTGACATGTGTGTCTGAGGAACGGGGGGCTTGATAAAGCTGGAGACTGTTAACCTGGGGCTCTATAAGTTGGATTCTGACTGAAATTGGACTGGTTGTAATTTCCACCTCTGTTTTTGTTGATAATTGCTCTCCCGGTTTTGGTTAAAAGGTATTCCCCCGATTGTATTTTTTAGCATTATTAGCTTGAGAGTTCCTTGAACGGGTGGAAAAACCTGGAGGGCTAATATGATTGCAACCTTTGAGGTCGGAAATTGGAGCTTACTTGGTTGTAATTAGCTTGCAGCGGCTTGTGACACATTACTCAGAAATGTTGTCGTTAAACGTTGCCATGAGTGGCTGGGTCAGTTTTGGTGAGAATGGGCAACACTGCAAGTAACACACAAACTTTTAGCCTCAACTGCTTTGGACAGGTGCAGGAGCTTTGGGAGCTGGAGCTGGGAGCAGAAGCTTGGTTCTTCTTGTCTAAGAGCAATGCTCGGAACATATCTTAAGTTCAGCAACATCAGATGAAACCGCTTGGGGGGAAGAGTTCGACTTACTTTGGCCAGCCAACAACAAATTGCTTAGGCTCAGGTTTGACGAATTTGGACTTGCTCTCGATGATTTTTAAACATTCGCGATGCATTTTGTCCAAAAGTTTCCACTGCGCGGAGTTAATGAATCTTGATCATTAATGTTCAAAGCATTATAGAAATGTATCAAGTTGATGTTATTCTGAGAATCCATGGTGTGGACATGCCCTAAAGTAGATCATTGAAACGTCCCAAGGCCTCATAAAAGATGCATCGACCTTTGCTGAAATCTGGTGATCTCAATGCGAGATTTTTCGTTGTTTTAAGGGAGGGAAAAACTGGTTGATGAATTTGGATACAAGATCGTCCCAGTTTGAATAGAATCTGAGGGGGATCTTTTTCTAGCCATATTCGGGCTGTCCTCGATAGAGAATGGAAAAAGCTTAAGCTTAATCGTAGTAATTGGAAACATTGGGGACCCTCTTTGTGGAGGTGATCTTGTTGAAGTAACGGATATGAGCTTGCGGGTCTTCTTGTCATGACCCAAAGAATGTTTGTTCTGGACAAGATTGATTTAACCCATGCTTTAGCTCGAAATTGTTGCCACAATTTCAGTATGGATTGAGTCCTCGTACCCCTCGGTGGGTGTTGGAGCAATTGAGCCATAGTTCGATGTGTCTGCCATTGGCTCTACGGTAGGATTTCCTGAAATGGGTATTCTATACGAGAGGTTCGATAACAAACTGGGTTCCTTCTGGTGGAGGAGGTGCTGTCACGAGACTGAGATCGAGTGCGCATGCACAAAATGTAAATAAATAAAAGAAGTTACACTAATTTTTTTTTTTTTTTTTGGATTTTTGGATTTAAAATATATTCACAGTCTATTTTAAACGGACAAGAGATAGACAACTTAAGCCAAATAATCAATCTTACTTCACGGTAGCTCTCAGAATGAAAAACGCACAGGTGAGCGGAGGAGTAGGAATAGCGCGAAGCTTATTTCTCCTTTCGGGTCGTAGTTCCTAGGAACAACCCTCCTTATACCCACTTTATAGTTTGTCAATCAGAATGAGGTGAGCCGTATATCGTAAGTGACACAGAAGGCAAGTTTTAAATCTTTGGTTCGATTGGGAACTCAATAGTTCACCGGAACTTATTATGATAATACCTCAGTGGAGAATATTATATTTTGGTATTTTACCAATTAGTGAATTTTAAATTTTTATGGACAATTTTTTTATATTTTTGATTTTTTTGGTTTTTTTAATTTTTTTATATGATATGTACTAATAAAAAGAAAAGAAAAATATTTTTGTGTTTTTTAATATGATATATTAACAATAAGACAAGTTCAGATCAAAGTCGGATAGAAATCGTAGCAAATGCCTCCCCGGCAGCGGCGCCAAAAATTGATTCGTGGTATAGTACACACTTATATAACAACTCAAATGCAAATCTCAACCAAATGCCCTTGACCAAGGCAAAAGGTCAAAATCTACACAAAGAGATTAAATACACAAGTAAGAATCAATAATAAAAAGATTCCGGAAGAGATATTCCCGGGTCGTATGTCCCAACGAGGCTGCAATTGAAAATAATCCTGGTTTGATGAGAAATTGAATGATGGAGAATATATGATGGAAACACTGATATAACTAAAATTAATTAAATAAAACCTAATTTAATCTACGGGAAACAGATATAGGAAATGGGGATCTTAAAAACTACGGGAAACAAAATTAGTTATAGGGAAACCTAAATACTAAAAATTAAGAAAATAAATGCTAAATTAAATTAAAAATTAAAATTAAATTCTAATTAACTTAACTTGAAAAATAAAGAAAACTAGAACTAAAACGGAGGTCGTTTGAATGTAAAACGAAAAGAAACGGTAAAACGCACCCGGTAAAACGGGTCTAAAACTGAAATTTAAGAAAAATAAGGCCTATACTAATTTTTATATTTTTCCTAGACACTAAATGATAAAAGAAAATTTTATAAAAAAGAAAAATATTTTTTTATTAATTTTTTAGATTTTTTATGAATTTTTAAAGATTTATAACTAATTAAAACTAAGTAAATAGAAAAAGACAAAAATTAAAAGTTATAAAAATTCTGAAAAAAAATACAATTAAATAAAGAAAAAGTTAACAATTCTAAAAATATAAAAATGCCCAAATTTTACTGTTTTTATAAAAAGTAATTAAACTAATTAATTTTAAACCTAAATTATATTAATTAAATTAAATAAACTAACTGTGGTTAACTAAAAGGACTAACAGTGAAAAGGACACAAGGATTAACGGGGTAACAGGCTAACTAACCACAGGGACTAACAGAGGTAACTACAAAAGATAGAATTACACAAATGGTCCCTGAGGTGGACCCCGATTGCAAGGTGGGTCCAACAGCTTATTATGCAAAAGCTATAAAAGCAAAGTTGTAAAGGGGACTTAGGAGAACATTTTTCATAAAAGGAGTATAAGCTGAAATGAACTAAATAAGCTAGAAAAGTGAGCTTTTTGGGCTGACAGAAACTTAATAAGCTTAAAAGCTTATTTGCTTTTTTCTTTGAGGTTTAAGCTAACAAAATAAGCTAAAATCTATGGGGGACAGTTAATAGGCTAGGGGAGTCCTAAATAAGTTAAAGCAAGCTATAATAAGCCTTAAAATAAGCTGGAAAGTGACTTAAGCTATGTGACAGTTTAAAAAGAAAACAGAAAAGCCCCTACTTTAAGGCCTAAATAAGCTAACTAAATAAGCTATATAAGCTATAAGCTTTTGGGGACTTAAAGAACTACCTATAGGCTATAAATAAAAGCTAAAAGATCCTAAGGTCTAGTACAAAATAAGCTAGATACAGGGGGCTGAGTTATGGTGCTCAGCACCAGGGGAAGTAAAACAGTGGCTTAAGGGCTTATTTGAGCTTATGCAAATAAACTCTTAAGAGCTTTTTACCTAAAACCAACCCCAAACAGATGAACAAGGGTGGCAAATGAGCTTATATTTTCAAAACTTGGGAGCTTAGGGCTTAATTAAAGCTGCTGATATTTTGGCTTAAACTTGAGGGTTCTAAAAAAAAAGATTGCAAAGCCAACTTTGACTTATACTTGGTCAAGTTAAAAGACAGAACAAGGGGTGTTTTAAAATGGCTAGAAACAACCAAATAGGCACAAACAAGATGTGCTTAAGCTGCATAAGCAGCTTAAGTGGTTTAGCTTGAATTTGCTTATTGAAAATTTGACAGAATTCAAAAGGCCCTTAAAAATTTATTTTCAAACTAAAAATGGTGATTTAAATGGCCTAATAAAGCCTACACACTCAGCCAAAGTTGGCTGAGTGAGCTTGACCCACAACAACACCCATATGACCCATTTTGGGACTTATCCAAACACCCCCTTATTTTATAAAAAAGCTTTTTAACTGATTTTTTAGTAAAAGAAGGCAGAGATAAGTGATTACAAGTGAGTTTTAATAACTTTTAACACATGTTTGAACAATTTAAACAGAATTAAATAGCTTAAATTATATTTAAAATTTCGACAAAAGCAATTTCACAAGAACTCTTAACTTTTTATATTAAAAACAGAAAAATTACAACATAAAGCTTTAAAACAACTGAGTTACACTTAAATGATTAAAAGAAAGACTTGGAATTAAAATTAAACTAAAAACATAAAAAAATGGTGTGTGGTCTTCGGCTTGGTCTTGGCTCTTTTATAGAAGTCCAAATGACTTGGGCTGTGTTTGTTGTGAGAGTGTAATGTCCCCAAGGCAATCCTAGCCCTCCATTGGCCTTATAGATCATCTCACCATTGAAGGGGGGTACGGGGTTGAGTGTTTTCCAAGTGGAAGGGGATATAAGGGCAGGGTAAGGTGGGAAAAGGTGAGGGGTGAGCTGTGAGGGTACTTGGGATAGTGGTATTGCAAGAAAACCGTGGGAAAGGGGGTGGTTTGATTTTGGCGGGTACGGGGTATGTACAGGGGTGGTTCGCAGGTTTAAACATAAAGTTTGGGGAAGAGGCAAAAAGAGTCCCTCAACTCTTTCTCTCTTTTCATTTCTTTTTGGCCCGAAATTTCAGTTATAAAGAGAGTTTGGAAAGTGACACTATTGGTCCCTGCTGTTTTATAACTAAAAGAATAAAAGGTTTTGGCAATTTGCAAAAATGGTCCCTCTAGTTTATAACTAAAAGAAGTTTGAAAAATTGCAAAAACAGTCCTTGTGTTTTATTTTTCTATTTTTTTTCTTTTTAAAACATTCTTTAACTTGGCAGTCCTTCCCTTTATTTTACCATTTTTCTTTTATAAAAAACTTTTAAAAATGACAACTTTAGTCCCTAAAGTTTTGTAAAAAAGGATTTTGGGCTTTTGTTGGGCTTGGGTTTTGTTGTTGGGCTTTTGGGCTTGTATTGGGCCCAATTGAGTGTGTCTGGGCCCAATAAGGTTTAGGCTTATGTTATTGGGCTTTTTAAGGCCCAATAAGGTACAGGTTTGGTTATTGGGCTTTTTCAAGCCCAATAAGGTTATGGAGTGGGTTTTGTGTGTACAATGGCTGAGATTGGCTGTAACTGGGCTAGGATTGGGCCTTCAAAGTCTTCACAGTCTTTGTCAATTGCACACAAATGGGCTGTTGTAATTGATTGAGGGCCCATTTGGTCTTCACAGTCTTCATAAATATACTATTGGGCTTTCCCGGCCCATCAGATGGGTTAAGATTGCATTCAATAGTATTCTTCAGTTCCGGCTCCGGTTTGACTGCTGATTCTTCAGTATTGACTCTGACTTTGACATTTTTGGACTTTGGCCTTGATTTTGCACAGTCTTTTCCATTCCATGCTCAGTTTTGTCATTTTGGCTTGGTTTTCTGTCTTTTTGTTGATATCCACTTCCTGCACAATACAAATGCAAAACAAACATATATTTGGCAGTTTTTGTCTGTTTTTGGTCATTTAAGCTCGTTTTTAGAGGTAAAAGATATGTGTAATTAAGCACTTATCAAATCCCCCAAACTAAGGTATTGTGTGTCCTCACACAATGTTATGAAGTAAACACGTAAGCCCCGTTTTCACCATTTTCTTTATTTACACTAACTACAACTAATATTTTTGGATTTTCTCATTTTTTTAACAAGTTTGGCTTTCTTTATTTGTTAACACTGGGATCATAGAATGAGAAGCGTCCGTAGAGTGATCTACGGATGTCCTGACGGATAATTTCATCGTCCTCGATTTTTCACAAGTTCCAAGCTAAGCAATTAAACAAGATCATTGTCGATATAAGTTTATATGTTAAGCCCTCATACTTATGACTTGTGAATTTTCAACTCCCAACATGGATATACGATTGAATGTGTGTACTCATTTTAATTTAACCATAGATCAACTTATTTTCATAGTCATAATTCAAAATGAATCATGACTCAAAGCAACAACTTATTAAGACTTCGTAACTTGATTTCGAGATTTAAACTTTAGAACTTTTTGCAACATTTTCAACATCATAATCATAAGTTCTTTAAAAGAGGAATGCGTTGCTTAGATTTAACACCTACCTCGTGGTGATTGGCGGAGGAGATCACCACAACCGACCACTGTTCTTATTTTGTAGAACCACCCCGTTGCTAGCGTAGTGGGAAATCACATCAACACCTTATTCCTAATATGGCTAAAAGGTGTGGTCTCTGAGTTTGAACCCTCACCTTGCCCTTTTCCAAGTGAGATATCACGACACACCAAATCCCTAGAAGTAAAGACGTCTTAGTTTGAACCCCCACCTCGTTGCTAGCGGAGTGGGATATCACGACACATCTTTAACTTGCTCCATAATATCAACTGCATGCTTCATTGGCAAAATTTCCATATTCATGCATTTTTGCATTCACATTTCATTCATGCTTCTTTGGCATTTATCTTTTAAATCACTATAAAATCTCGCTTTGAAAACTCAAGTTACAAATTTGAAGCTTTTTCTGAAAACATCGATTGACTTAGTTGAATTAAATTGAGTACGTATGATTAGGTGGATTAGAAATTCACGGGAGAGAAAACCACAAGTTACTTGTATAAGTTTTTAGAAGAATCTTGCTTAGCACATAAACTTATATTTAACTCTATCATTTCTCGTTCTTCACATTTTTAAAATTCAAAGCTATAGAATTCGTGAAAGCTTGGCCTAAAGGAACTAGCTAGGGCTCAACACGCCCGATCAAGTCAAAAATTATTCTTATTATATTTTTGAAAAATTTTCAATTTTTTCATTTTTTTTTTTTTTTTTTTTTTTTTTTTGGTATTTTGGTGGTAAAAACGGGTTTACGTGGTAATAATGCTGCAGGAAACAATCAAATCGAAGATACCCCCCCAAACTAGAACTAAACATCGTCCTCGATGTTTTGAAGGGTACTACATTAATCTAAGGCCGTTTATGAGGTATGCCAAAAGATAAAACGTTAGTCGATTAGATTAGGAGATCAGGATTTCCAAAATGAAGCTGAAGATCTGAAGCTCGAGTGATCGAATTGACAAAACCGAGAACACGAGAGCCTTCACAATTCGGGCAATCCTGGACAATAAACAACAACAACACAAAACACGGGTGATAGAAAAGACAAGCTATTTCAAACAACAAACAACACTTATTTATATAATTACAACTACGGATAAGCATGGGTTGCCTCCCACGAAGCGCTTGTTTAGGGTCGTTATGCTTGACCCATCCCAAGGATTTATTGATCCTTAGGGAAAGTTTAGAGATCAGGGACAACCTCGGTTGGTATGTCCCCTCCAAAGTAGTGCTTAACACGATGACCATTCACCATGAAATTCGGTCCGTTGGCTTGAGAAAGCTCAACAGTGCCATATGGAAATACTTTGGTGATGGTGAAAGGGCCATTTCAATGGGATTTTAGTTTGCCCGAGAAAATCTTCAATCTTGAGTTAAAGAGGAGGACTCGATCATCGACGTTGAAAACGCGGTTTTTGATCTTGGAGTCATGGATCCTCTTTGTTTTGGCCTTATAGATCAATGAGTTCTCATAGGCATGATCACGAAGTTCGTTAAGTTCATTGAGTTGAACTTTTCGGTGATCACCCGTAATAGCAGGATCAAAGTTTGCTTGTTTCAGGGCCCAGTAGGCTTTGTGCTCAAGCTCGATCGGAAGATGGCATGCCTTTCCATACACAAGCTTGTAAGGAGTACACCCGATGGGTGTTTTGTAGGCTGTGCGGAAGGCCTATAGTGCATCATCTAGTTTGTCCGACCAGGAGGCACGGTTTTCACCTATGGTCCTTTCAAGGATTCTTTTCAAGCCACGATTTGACACCTCTACTTGCACACCTGTTTGTGGGTGATAAGCGGTGAAGAGACGGTGAATGACTCTATATTTTTGCATGACCTTTGCAAACTGGTCATTACAAAAATGGGTTCCGCGATCACTTATGATTGCACGAGGAGCACCAAATCTGGCGAAGAGAGATTTCAAGAATTTGAAAATGACTCTGGCATCATTGGTGGGGAGTGCTTTTGCTTCAACCTATTTTGACAAGTAGTCGACGGCCACGAGAATATACTTGTTCCCTCGCGAAGACGGGAACGGGCCCATAAAGTCAATGTCCCAAACGTCAAAGATTTCACAAACTTGGATGGAGTTTTGAGGCATCTCATCCCTCTATAAAAATTTTCCTTGTCGTTGGCACGAGTCATAGTTTTTGACAAACTCGTGGGCATCCTTATAAATGGTGGGCCAGAAGAAACCGGAATCAAAGATCTTTTTAGCTGTAAGGTTTGCACCATGATGTCCCCCGGTGGGTCCATTGTGGCAAGCTGAGAGAATCTCAAGAGCTTCATTGCTGTGCATACATTGCCTGATCACTTAATCCACACATATTTTAAACAAGAAGGGGTCATCCCAGAAATAGTGTTTGACATTTTGAAAACTTGTTTTTTGCTTCTTTTTTTTTTTTTTTTAGGTCGACATTGCCCTTCACAACGAGTTACCCGCTTGGTAATTTGCAAAAGTCGGAAAACACGGTGTTCTAGAAATCTCCAAGAAGGTCACTATATTTGAACTCTCAAGAGGAAAACTTTATTTCCTCTTTAGGATCATTGACGTTTTCATACGGGTTTTCCAATCTGGACAGATGATCGGCTGCGAGGTTCTCGGCTCCTTTAGTATCAATAACTTTGAAGTCAAATTCTTGGAGGAGGAGAACCCATCGGAGCAATCTCGCCTTGGCATCCTTTTTTGCAAAGAGATACTTAAGGGCGGAATGGTCCGTATGCACTATGCTTTTGTTCATGATGAGGTAAGACCTGAATTTCTCGAAGGCATACACTATGGCAAGTAATTCTTTTTCAGTCGTAGTGTAGTTCGTTTGTGCTTCTATCAAGGTCTTACTAGCATAGTGGATAGCCGAAAAAAGTTTCTCATGGACGTTGGCCCCAAAACTGCACCTATGGCGAAATCGCTTGCATCGCACAAAAGACTCAAATGGGAGTATCAGTTCTGGAGCAATCCAGATTGGAGCTTACGTAGTCTATCTTTCAATGTTTGGAAAGCTCGAATGCAGTCATCGGAAAAGATGAATGGAGTATTCTTCTCAAGGAGATGGGTCATTGGTCGGGATATTTTTGAGAAATCCTGAATGAACCGCCGGTAAAAACCGGCATGACCGAGAAAACTCCTAATTCCTTTGACGGTGGTGGGATGAGGTAATTTTGCAATGACATCGATTTTGGCTTTGTCAACCTCAATCCCTTTCTTAGAAATCTTATGGCCGAGGACAATGCCCTCTTTGACCATAAAATGGCTCTTCTCCCAGTTAAGACTTAAGTTGGTGTCTTCACACCTTTGAAGCATGTTGGGACATAACGACCCGGGAACACTCTATACTGCTTCCGGTTTTCTTGATCTCATGGATTCTCATCCTTGAATTTATTTATATCATATATATATATATACGTTTTAAGGAGTAAGTTTCAATCGATCAATCCAGCTTCGATTTGATTAGCGTTCATGGACCAAATGCATGGGTTATTCATTCCGTTTTAAGGAGTAAGTTTCATATATATATATATACGTTTTAAGGAGTAAGTATTCATTCCCCGCTAATTTCGAGCTAAAGATAGGGTAAATCAATCCAGCTTCGAGAAGTTTTTCAACCTCCTTTTTAATAACATCGTGGATTTTTGGATTTACTCTTCTTTGATGTTGGACTGCTGGTGCATAGTTTTCTTCCATAAGAATCTTGCTCAGTTTTGTCATTTTGGCTTGGTTTTCTGTCTTTTTGTTGATATCCACTTCCTGCACAATACAAATGCAAAACAAACATATATTTGGCAGTTTTTTGTCTGTTTTTGGTCATTTAAGCTCGTTTTTAGAGGTAAAAGATATGTGTAATTAAGCACTTATCAAATCCCCCAAACTAAGGTATTGTGTGTCCTCACGCAATGTTACCGACGTTTCATTAGGATTTTTCCAAAATTTCCCGACCGATGACTCATCTTCTTGAGAAAAATACTCCGTTCATCTTCTCTCAT
>BQNB010069364.1:893-33512 GCA_026074375.1 Tanacetum coccineum | reverse complement strand
AACAAGTTAGGTTTAAGCTGAAGTTTTAAGCTTATTTAAAGCTTTTTCAAAAGTTTTTAAAGTTTAAAAGTGATTTTCAAAAGATTTCTAAACCATGTCTTTGAACTGTGACATTTTAAAAACACCACAAGTGCTTATTTAGTTAAGCACTTGTATGTTGGAGTTTGAGTGTCAAAAAAAGTGTGTTTTGAGTGTTATAATTAAGCTGCCAAAACCCCTTGGTCTTTTGACTTGGTGAGTCAAAACCACCAAGGTTTTTAGTGTCAAAAATTTTAAGCCTTTTTTCACCTACAAATTCAGCTTGTTTAAATGAGTTTTAGAAAGTAAAAATTGTTGCACAAGTCCAAAAGCTAGGGTACTAAATCTGTTTAAGCTTATCTTTTTAACTTGAGCTTATTTGACAGCTTTTAACAAGCTGTCAAATAAGCCCCTAGTTTTAAGCTTTAATCTCCCCTGGTGCAAAGGGGAGATTTTGAGCTCCTTTTTCTTGGTTTTTAAGTGTGTATAAGCCCAAGTTATTGGCTTATTTCAAGAGCCTATAAGCTCTTGTATAAGCCTCTTGAGTTTCAACTCTTAAAAAGCTCATTTGTTGGCTTATTTTTAAGCCCAAACTTGCCTTGTGAACTGTTTTAGCCTACTTAGGTGTAGGGATTGCTTATTTTTCTTCCCTGGCTTATTTAGCTTTTCTCATAAGCTCATTGTTGCTCCTCATAGCTTTTTAGGTTAAATTAGATAGTTTAGTTTGCTTATTTTCCTTTTGCTAGCTTATTTGAATGCCCACTTTAGTGTTTTTGCCCTTTTAAGCTTTGTTCTAGTTTCTGTCATCATAAGCTCTCAACAGCTTATTAGTCTTAGCTTTTTAGCTTTGTAGAGCTTATCTAAGTTAGTTTAGACCCTCCTTAGCTTGTTTGGTCTTTTTCTTAGCTTATTTCGACCACAAAGCCAAAATGACTTAGCAAATTTTTGCTTTTAAGCATTTTAAGCATTTCTGTCACTTTTAAGCTTATTTTTAAGCTTATTAAGGGCGTTTCATAAAAAGTTGTAGTTGACAAAGTTGTTAAGCCCCACGAGCTTAACAACTTTGCTTTTCAAAGTTTTCAAAAAAAAAAGGGGAAAGACAAGAGGTCCGGGTGAGCAAGACTCGAACCCGAGACCTCTCGATACAGTCCCCTTTGTACACACTCCTTACCACTGCGCCCTTGGGTCTTTTTCGTTAAAGACTCAAGGGCTTTAATATTTAAGGGTGTTTTGGCTTGTTAAGCTAATAAGCTGTAACAGCTTATAACGAGCTTATTTTTAAGCCAAACTTTTGTTTCTTAATTTTCGTAGGATTATTATAGTGTAAAGAATTTTTGGTAAAATTTTCAGAATTTTTCGTAATCATTTAATATTTTTTATAATTTAATTTAGTTAAAAGTTTAAAAAATTCATAAAAAATACAAAAATTATCAAAAAAATATTTTTCTTTTTTAGAAAATTTTATTTTGTCATATAGTTTGTAGGAAAAATATAAAAATTTTCGTAGGGTCATTTTTACAACTTTTTACTTTTTAAAGAACGGTCCGGGTGCGGTTTTTTTGTTTTGACTCGTTTTTGGGTCAAACGAACTCCGTTTTCGGTCTAGTCTTTTTCATTCTTCGTTATTTGTCCCGTAGAGTAGTTTAGAAGTAAAAATTTCTTCGTAGGGTTATTTTTAAAGATTTTAGGTTTTTCCCCCTTTGTTCGGGATTCGTGCTTTCGTTTTTTAGCTTAATTTCATCTTGAATTTTTAGATTTTCTTTAAACGTTTTTGTTCTATTTTTGTTTATATAACTTCCTGCACTCTCAATCATTTCCTATCCTTCTAAACTCAAATCTTCGACTGTTTCGATTCTCCAGTACAGATGTTGGGATGAAACGACCCGGGAAAATTCTATACTACTTCTCGGTTTCATTGATTCTGCTTTTAGACTATTCTTACTATATATATTTTATATTTTATTATATTATATATATTTTAAGGTGTAGTTTGGACGGATCAGCGCCCCCCTTAAAATTAAGGGGACCGACCGTGTTAAAGTGGGCGGCCCCCTTAATAATTAAGGGGACCGACCTATTAAAATCACCAAACAGCCATTTCCATCTGCAAAACAAATTACCAAACATCCATTTAAAATTTCCTTCTTCTCCCCTACTGCTGTGTGACTGTCACAACCCGTAATTTTTCCGTTTAGAATCGTAACCGTTTTTCGTCCAATAATTTGAATTTATTGAACAATGTGCTATTTATACGTTTAACCGGGAAGTTATCCCGCATTTATCTGTGACACGTCACCGGGAGCGAACCGGGTTACCAAACGTCGTAGTATTTTGGCAATTGCCACATTTTTGCATTTCAAAGCAATATTTAAAATTTTATAATTTTTCGTGAAGTCGTTATGCGTTTTCAATATTTGTGTATTCCGAAAATAACAAGTAACATTTGATGTGCATGCGAGAAATTAAATCAACAATTAGCACTAACTTCCTAGAATCTTGGAGACCATTTTGGTCCCCCCTCCCTTTGCACATACACGTCCAAACATACACCAACAACATGGGATGCCAAAATTTGAATAATATTCCATGGGAGAACCTTCCATCATTCTAGCAACTAACTTTGTCCTTATTATGTTGTGATAGGGAGATCAAATTGGTCCCCTCTTTCTTGTCCCCCCTAGTTCACGACACACACTACTATGTGTGTATATGTGTGTGATGTTTTTGCCATATATCTTGTCTTAACTCTCACATTTGCTTACACATTTCACACACACAAGTTTCATTCTCTTTTTTTCTTGTCTCTCCCAAAATACACGAACCAACACAAACACATACAAAATTCATACATTTTCTATCTTTGATCAATAACTTTTGAAGACTAGTTGAAGGTTTGATCATTAAGATCATTCGGGTATAAGTAAAACAACGTTTGGGTTGTTCTTGATCTTTGTTCATCTCTAAAAACCATTTTTCTTTGTAAGTCTTCAAATCCTAAAATAACTTGTACTTTCCTACTCTTCTTGATGCATAAACATTTGTTGTACAACATAATTTATAAAAACAATGACTTTAAAACTACATAAACCTTAAAAGGTTATAGTTATGGTTTGAAATTTATAAATGAAAAACCCAAAAAGATGAAGTTGCTATACGAGACTCGATCAAAGCAATAGAGATTCAGACCAAGAAAATTGCAATGTGGCAAGGGACAGTAACATAACAAACAAAGAGGATTTACGATCCTTACTCTTAGTTCGCCTATTATCTTATGTAATTTTGATGAATTACATTACCTCTTATGTAATCTTAGAGCATCCACAATGGTAAAGTTTTTCAATAGGTTTATAAAATGCCAAGTCATAAACTTATAAAGCTTTTGATAGTATAAACCCCATACCACTATGTATAAACCTTTTACAACAATATGAAATGTTCAATCATAACACATGCATTAAATTATGAATAGGTCTAGGATTTTAGACATCTTCATGCCACATAGACATAAATTATAAGCTTACTATGGTTGAAACAAAAGATAAAAATTTTCATGAATTTTAAACCTTTTCATAAACCTCTGGATGCCCTTAATGGAACTTTTTTTGTGTCTTTATGATTTTTCATTTATTAAATCAAGGGAAAATGTTACTTTCATTACTTAAAATACTTCGAGGGTGTTTGGCTAAGCTTATATATGATGGGCTTATGAGCTTATTAGCTTATATATGTCATATAAGCCCAAACTAAGTGTTTGGCTAAGCTTATATAAGTGGGCTTATGAGCTTATATAAGGGGGTTTTGATAAGCCACAAAAGTGTAGCTTTTTTAAGTGGGTTGGGCTTATATAACATGTTACATTATAAATTATAAATTTACCCTCAATTATACTTAATTTAACATTAATATTTTTCAACCCATGTCTCTTATAGTCATTTACCACTTTAAAATAAACCAAACATTTGAAGTTATAAACTTACTAAATATAAGCTAATCCAAACACTCAACCTGGGCTTATAAGCTTACGATATATAAGCCATAAGCCGCTTATATAACATAAGCCTAAGCCTAACTCATAAGCTTAGCCAAACACCCCCTTCGCATGCTATAGGCTGTACACGATAAGTTTTAATTCGCACACGGATATGATATTTGTTGGAGATAGACAATTATACCCCTCACTCTCTTTTAGATGTTGGAGATAGACTATTATACACCTCACTCTCTTTTACATGTTACTGCGTACTGTTACATGTTACTGAGTACCTAAACTAATTTTTTTTAACTCAACGTAACATAATGATTCAATAAGCATGCACTATAATTAAAGTCTTGATTGTTGGTGGTTTCATCAATCTTCGCACAATAGAAAGTCAGGTCGATGACGTTAATTTGTTTAGTTTGATATCTAGAAAGATTTTTAGGTGACCTATGTTTAGTCGGAAACCATTTAATGATTTGACATCGACAAAAATATTCGGTTCGATTCAGGTAGGATTCGCTAGCTTCAGTTACGGGCTAAATAATTCTAAACTATTATTTTCGTGGAACTACCACGTCACTTTATTTTTGCTTGTCAATTAGAAAACAACCATCGATGTTGATGACATATAATAGGTTTACCAGGCCTCTAGGCCTGAACCATATTAACTTAATGGGCTCCAGGCCCAACTAAAAATAACCTAAAAATGATGGGCCAAGATTAAGCCCAGTCTCATACTGGCACGGCCCGGAAAGGTTAAGACGGACGTGACAAACCTTCCGCGGACCAAGAAACATCCGCGGAAGAGAACTCACGTCCGCAAGAACACGATTATTGCGGACCCTTGCCAGATAAGGGGCCCACTTCGGCCCACTTACAGGTACATGCGAAATACTAGGAAAACCTAGTATTTTACTCACCTATAAATAGGACCTCTGTCACATCAAAATGTATGATTTTCTGACCACATTCTACACACACACATACTCTGACATTCTCTGACAAAACATGAATACTTACTCTTACGCCGGAGTCTAATCATGGGGTCCGTCTCCACGATAAGACTAACGGTTTGTCTTTATTTGTGCAGGAAATCATCATTATCACTTGATTTAGTACAAGATCACATCCATCGGCCCAACCCAATAATCACTTGGATCCATCCTTTTAACCCATAACATTTTTTGTACTAACAAGTTGGCGCCATCCGTGGGACCCCGAATACAACCGTGTTTCCTAAAATACTCACCATGAGCACCAACGGACAAACTCCCCTTAGCCAGCCCACGTCCATCGTGAGGAATACACTAGGGAAAGAGCCAGTTCCTCAAGATCCAGGCAGGCCTATTTCCGATGAAGCCTTGCGGGAATATTGCGACAGGAACTATCATCAGATTTTACCAATCATAGCTGGAAAAGTTCACCAAGAGAAGGCGCAACAGGAAAAGCTTAAGGCAGTAAAAGTTCATCTCAACTTTGAGGAGACCTCACATCATTCCGAGTCAGG
This sequence comes from Tanacetum coccineum, assembly GCA_026074375.1. NCBI lineage: Eukaryota > Viridiplantae > Streptophyta > Magnoliopsida > Asterales > Asteraceae > Tanacetum > Tanacetum coccineum. The sequence continues at coordinate 28,008 of BQNB010069364.1, read as the reverse complement.
GACACCCATCAGAAGAAGGGGTCTGAAGAAAAGGCTCAGACCAAGGTATGTCCGCACCAGATCCGGAAGCCCTGAGCTGAGACGTGGCCGCTCCAAGTCACCAAAGAAAAAGGGTTTGGAAAGGAAAGCGGTGTTCAAAAGGTTGGAAAAATGTGTGTTCCACAGGCTCGGAGACAAGGGGAAAAGTGTGTCCGTATACACAGACGACTCAATGCGTCGGTCGTACCACAATAGCCACAGGAACATTGAAAGCTGCCACCAAAGTTCTCGATCAAGAACAACGAAGCCCGCTTCTGAGAGACGTTATAACAAAAGGGCATCCTCGAGAAGAACGAAGGAGTTGTCAGAAAGCGAGGGTAGCGCCGGAGGTCATTGGAAGTCAAAAGTAAAAAGGCCAAAGTCGAGCGTTGAGGACGACCTGTCCCAACCATGGGTATGTGAAGAAACAGATCATTTCACTCCTCGGATCCGTTACTTTGATTTCCCAAAAACTAGAATGCCTAGTCACATCAAAACATATGATGGAAGCGAAGATCCGGAAGATCATTTAAAGATTTTTCAGTCGGCTGCTAAGACAGAACGATGGGCAATGCCAACATGGTGTCACATGTTCAATTCTACACTTACTGGAAATGCCAGAGTATGGTTCGACGACCTCCCCAAGGAAACAATTGATAGCTATGATGACTTAAAGAAAGCATTCTTAGAAAACTACCTCCAGCAGAAGAAATGCATTAAAGACCCGGTCAAAATCCATAACATCATGTAGAGAGACGGGGAGTCTACGGAAGAGTTCGTGCGGAGGTATAAGCTTGAGTGTAGGGACGTAAAGGGAGCTCCGGAATGCATGAAAATCTCCGGATTCATACACGGGATCACCAATCCCGAGCTAATCAAGCGACTACATGTCAAAATCCCAAAGTCAGTAGACGAAATGATGAGGGTAACTACAACATTCCTCCGGGGAGAAGTAGCCGCCTCCAACCGTGAACGGAAGAAATCATTCCCGTCATGGAAACAGCAGGAAGCTAATCAAAAGAAAATTTTCAAAAAAGGAGGCTTTCGAAACCAACAAAGGTCAGAAAGGAAGTAAGATCGTTTTGCACTACTTACAAAAGCTCCCAAAGAAATTTTTGCTTTAGACAAAGGAAAATTTAAAGCTCCGCCACCAATGACAACCCCGATAGAAAAAAGAAATGCTAACAAATTTTGTGAGTTCCATGGAGAAATAGGGCATAACACAGACGAATGTATGTACCTGAGGAAACAGATTGAAGAAATGCCCAAAGCAGGAAAGTTGTCACATTTGATTAAAGAGATCAAACAAAACAACAGAAAGGAGCAACCTAAGGTGAAAAAGAAAGGATAAATTGCTGGGAAGGATAAAGCGATGGCTATCCTAATGGTTCAGCCCTGGGAAAGGGTAGCTATACAAAGAATTACGCAGAGTTTCTCTCCTAATTCAGAAATATCTTTTCCACCATTAGGGGAAGATGAAGGGACGGAAGGTCTAATGATCATTGAGGCGGAAATAGGAGGCCACTGCGTGCACCGCATATACGTAGACAGCGGATCAGCTTCAGAAATTCTGTATGAGCATTGCTTTAGCAGACTCCGTTCGAAAATCAAAAAAACAATTGATACCAGCCACTACCCCTTTGATTGGATTTAGCGGCGAAATAATATGGCCGATAGGACAAATACAACTACTGGTCACCATCCCCGTACAATGAAATTATTGGAAGACCGGGGGTTAGGAAATTGCAAGCGGTTCCTTCAACAGTTCACGGAATGCTGAAGATCCTGGTAGAAGGAGGGGTAATTACTTTAAAAAGCAACAGGTTAGTGCCACTTGAGTGCGTAATGGTCAAAACCCTCCCGGCCAACGAACCAACGGTGGAAGAAAGGATCAAAGTGGCAATCAACCCAGAACATCCGGAATAAACTATAATGATCGGATCCACTCTCACAGAAGAAGGTCTCAACAAGTTGTGTAGCCTGCTCCAACAAAACTTAGATGTTTTCGCCTGGAAGCCTGCGGACATGACTTGCGTCCCAAGGCACATCGCGGAGCACCGTTTAAATGTGCGGAATGGATGCTCTTAGGTTAGACAAAAGAAAAGGGGGCAAGCGGCTGATAGAAACCAGGCAATACAAGAAGAAGTAGGAAAATTAGTAGAAGCATAAATCATGAGGGAAGTACACTACCATGACTGGTTGTCCAATCCAGTAATGGTAAAGAAGCACGACAACAGTTGGAGGATGTGTGTAGACTTTAAAGACTTAAACAAAGCATGCCCAAAAGGCGGTTATCCGCTATCGGAAATAGACTAGAAGGTAGAGTCCCTGTGTGGATTCCCTTTTAAATGCTTCTTGGACGCATACAAAGGCTATCACCAAATACAAATGGCAAAAGAAGATGAGGAAAAACAGCTTTCATCACAAGCCAAGGAATATTTTGCTATACAAAGATGCCTTTTGGCATGCGGAATGCCGGAGGCACTTACCAGCGTTTGGTGGATAAAGCATTCCATAAACAGACCGGCAGAAACCTTGAAGTATATGTAGATGACCTTGTTATCAAAAGCCACACGGAGGATGAAATAGTCAGAGATATGGAGGAAACATTCCAAACTCTAAGAGAAATTAACATGAAGCTGAACCCTAAGAAGTGCACATTTGGAATAGAAGAAGGAATGTTTTTAGGGTACAAAGTTAGTACCAGGGGGCTGAAAGTGTGTCCGGACAAAGTAGACGTTGTTCTAAGCCTTCCATCCCCAAAGTGCTTAAAGGATATGCAAAAGTTAAATGAAAAGCTCGCAAGTCTGAACCGGTTTTTAGCCAAATCAGTAGAGAAATCATTACCACTCTTCAAAACTTTGAAAAAATGCACGAGGAAAATCGATTTCTATTGGACTACGGAAGCGGAAGAAGCGTTCAGGCAAATGAAGCAACTCATTGCCAAACTTCCCATGTTAGTCGCACCAATGGAAAAAAAGGAACTTATCGTCTATCTGGCGGCAGCAAAAGAAACTGTAAGTGCAGTCCTGATGACGGAACGTGAAGCTAAACAAATGCCTATATACTTTGTCTGTAGAGCGTTAAGGGGTCCGGAAGTAAACTACACGTCTATGGAAAAATTAGTGTTGGCTTTGGTTCATGCCAGTAAGCGCCTAAAGAGGTACTTCTAGGCACACCTAATCATAGTCATCACGGACCAACCGATACAACATGTATTATCGAGACCAGAAGTAGCAGGAAGGCTACAAAAATAGACCATTGAATTGGGAGAATACATATTAGTATTATATATGTGTTTAACTAGTCAAAAGATGCAATAGGAGTCCAAGGAACATGAGGAGGGTCTTAGGGAAGACTCTTGGTCAAAGGGAACAAGGTATGGGTGGTTTTAATGGTGTAGAAAATGTCTAAAGACCAACCTTGACCACTTTGATACTTCTTTGAATATTTGGTCATGAATTCGGTTATGGCAAGAGATATATGATATATTTGAGTTAATTTATGTATGGGTATAAAAGTTGGGTATTTGTTGAAAGAGCAGAAATGTTTTGGAGGTTCCGGTAAGCCCTAAACGTAATTAATGCGAACTGTAATCCACTTTATGCAACCAATAAAATATAAAAAAGTTGATTATTACTTTCGTAAAAATAATAAATTGCTTGCTGACGAAAACTTTAATTTGTTGGTGTCCGTTTACGTTAATTGATAATTTATAGCTTACGCGATTTAACTTAACTATTATAATTAAAAGTAAATGCATACGGAAAAAAAATTATTAGTAAAATATATGACGTCGTAAATGACCTGAAAATACGGAATGTTACAGTCGTACCACAGTAGCCACAAGGACACTGAAAGCTGCCACCAAAGTTCTCGATCAAGAACAACAGAGCCCACTTCTGAGAGACGTTATAACAAAAGGGCATCCTCGAGAAGAACATAGGAGTTGTTAGAATACGAGGGTAGCGTCGGAGGTCATTGGAAGTCAAAAGTAAAAAGGCCAAAGTTGAGCGTTGAGGACGACTTGTCCCAACCATGGGTATGTGAAGAAACAGATCCTTTCACTCCTCGGATCCGTTACTTTGATTTCCCAAAAACTAGAATGCCTAGTCACATCAAAACATATGATGGAAGCGAAGACCCAGAAGACCATTTAAAGATTTTTCAGTCGGCTGCTAAGACGGAACGATGGCAATGCCAACATGGTGTCACATGTTCAATTATACACTTACTAGAAATGCCAGAGTATGGTTCGATGACCTCCCCAAGGAAATAACTGATAGCTATGACGACTTAAAGAAAGCATTCTTAGAAAACTACCTCCAGCAGAAGAAATGCATTAAAGACCCGGTCGAAATCCATAACATCAGACAGAGAGACGGGGAGTCTACGAAAGAGTTCGTGCGGAGGTATAAGCTTGAGTGTAGGGACGTAAACGGATCTCCGGAATGCATGAAAATCTCTGGATTCATGCACGGGATCACCAATCCCGAGCTAATCAAGCGACTACATGACAAAATCCTAAAGTCAGTAGACGAAATGATGAGGGTAACTACAACATTTCTCCGGGGAGAAGTAGCCGCCTCCAACCGTGAACAGAAGAAGTCATTCCCGTCATGGAAACAACAAGAAGCTAATCAAAAGAAAATTTTCAAAAAAGGAGACTTCCAGAACCAACAAAGGCCAAAAAGGAAGCAAGATCGTTTTGCACTACGTACAAAAACTCCTAAAGAAATTTTTGATTTAGACAAAGGAAAATTCAAAGCTCCGCCACCAATGACAACCCCGGTAGAAAAAAGAAATGCTAACAAATTTTGCGAGTTCCATGGAGAAGTAGGGCATAACACAGACGAATGTATGCACCTGAGAAAACAGATTAAAGAAATGCTCAAAGCAGGAAAGTTGTCACACTTGATTAAAGAGATCAAACAAAACAACAGAAAGGAGCAACCTAAGGTGACAAAGAAAGGAGAAACTGTTGGGAATGATAAAGCGATGGCTATCCTAATGGTTCAACCCTGGGAAAGGGTGGCTAGACAAAGAATTACGCAGAGTTTCTCTCCTAAAACTCCCGCGGACTTGGAATATCAGCAACCTTAAGAAGTGTTACGTTCATCAAATGGTAAGCAATCCATCCATGCGGACGTTCGTAGTGGGTAATGGCAGTACAATCCTATCTTCTTTATGCATTGTAAATGTTTTTCGTTAAAATAAAAAAGTGGAGCCTATCTACCTTTACAACTTTTACTTTAAATTCTTGTCATTTAATTTGAAAATTTATTATGTTTGTGATTAAGACGCGCACGCAATAGGGCACGACCTAATTAATGTTACTCCGTATAACAAAAGGACGAGCAACCTAACAATTCACTCAAAAGTATATAAGAGGCATTGCAAGGCCAATACTAGGAAAAATATTCCACGAACGTTCCATTAAGCCTATCATCACAAGTGCACAATAGTGATATTCAAAGATAGCAGGGAGAATAACCCACAAATATTCAAACAAAGACTATCAGAATAAACATATCATCATATTAAAAAAGATAGCAAAAGCCATGGTTAAATACAAAGACATTCAAAAACACACGTGTAATCCGTCGCACGCAGAAAGGTCATAAGCAACCACACAAGCATTTCGAAACGGATAAAAAACACTTAGAAAAAAATTTTCAAACATAAGGGGGCTACAACAAAAAGGTCCACATACGAACGACCAAGCCCAAGTATTAATAACAAGCTACTGAGAAACATTTAACTCTACCATCATCAACATTGGAAGGGTGATTAAAACATTCCCACCGATGGTATCATTCGGAACATTCTCATTTACAGCTTCTTGACCATCCGTACCTGCAACCTCATAATCCTCTATAGAGATAGGAGTGATGGTTCTTACGAGAAAAAGAGTAGTAAATGGGGCTATGGGGGTATCAATAGTGGCAGATATAACTTCCGTGCCCGTTAAAGCTGTAGCGGACAAGGGTTCATATAGGGGAACAAAGACGTCATGAAGTGCTGACCTATGGTTGGCAATGTTTTCTCTAATCCTCTGAACCCGGGAACTGGAGACATCTAACCAGAGTGATAAAGCAGAAGCACCAACGACACGTTGATCCGGGGAATGATGTATGGGAACCATCAACTGATCAACACGAGGCTGCGATTCAGTCAAACCCAATCTTTCGGCAAGGCTATCTTCCAAACGAAGAAGGTTCATAATAGTATCAATGCTAGCATCTTTGTTAGATTTTAATTTTGTGATTAAAGAGAAGTTGGCACTTTGAAGACGCTACAAAGCAGAAAGATAATCAGCCTCCGCAGATGGATTATATGCGACAACATCGGTCAAAACTCTACCTGCCTCGCCATGGGTGATTCCAGCAGATAATCCTTCCTGCATACCCTTCTCAACGGCCTTACCAATCGCCGCTCCAAGAGAGGAAAGGTACTCAGTAGAATTCAAGCATTTGGCGATAGCAAGTTCTAAGCCATGGGTAAGAAGCCATCGACGCCCAAAAATGGTAGTCAAAAGATGTGGGTAAAATCTCTCCGCCAAGTAAAGGGCCACTTCAACAAGATCAGTATCCAACTTATCAAAATTTTCATTCATCTCCCACATTCGGTCATCTTGGAACTTCTCAAGCTGGCCTATGAAATTCTCATACGCCGTGACATTTTCTTGAAGTCCAGCAGAGGAAACCTCCAACTTATGCACCTAAAATTAAGCGAAAGTATAAAAATAGGAGAACGGCAGAATATAAACAAAAAGGAAAGGAACTTAAGGTGAAAACATGCGGTACCTGGTCAGAAAGAGTTGCATTATGAAACCTTAACAAAAGTAACCACGCCGTCCAAGTCAGCAACCTCTTTGAGGTCCCTAACTTTAACGGTAGGCCGCAAGGTCTGCCACTCTTAAATCAACTTCACTTTCTTCTTTCTCCCCTTTCCCCCTCCAAGACAGTATTACGATCCGCCAAAGCTTGAACTTTAGCACGGAGACGGATAGCCTCCGCGGCTTCCGCTTCCTTCACTAGCAACTGAGACTTAAGACTCGCAACCTCTTCATCTCTGGCCTTCAGCAATGAATCTTTCTCTTCCACAACAACACTCAATCTCCTTTTCTCTCTAATATTAAACTCAGCACGCATTCTCACTTCAGCACTAAGAGATATTTGGCGAGCGGCCCTTACATTGAATTCCGTAAAAAGTTCATCGTGTTCCATCCCACGGATCGAAGCAAAAAACTTAGGAGGAGCAAACTCATCCACCATCTCGCCACAAGTACGACCATCATCCAAGCAAGAACCATTGGTGACACTCCATTAGGGCACGTACACTTTCTGAAGATCCGTGTCATGGCTAACAACAGTACGGATATCGCCAACAATGAAGTCACTGCCAGTGAGGCCAGAAAATCCACCTACGGTATGCTCAGCCCCAGAAGAAGAACCACCACCAAAAATAGAAGGCTCAACAAACTTTTCCTTAGCAGTGGTAGTCAGGTTAACCGTGGAGGTAACGGTAGTCGTCATTGTCATCAACGAAGCGAAAGGCCTGGCAAAAGAATCAACTTCAGCTTCCGCAATATTAGCACCTGAATGGTGAGAAGAGTCTGAAGATATGACAAACCTTGGAGGAGCAGTAATGGTTTCGGAGGTTTGCCCTAGCCAAAAGTCATTCTGATCCCAATCCTCTCGCTCTGGTGTCCACAGGACAAAAAAGAAGTAATAAAGGGTAGGGTAGGTAAGGGCCACAACTCCCAACCACCGGATTCAACACAGCATCAATAAGTAATCCTCTTGAGCCGACCTAGAGTTACTAGCAACAGATGGCCCAGTGGAAGTTTCACCGGATCTTCTTTTAACTTCTTAGGGGGATGTTGATGTTCACCGGTCTCAGAATCAATCGTTTTCCTATTTCTTTGACGGCCTCTAGGTTGCACCAGGAGCTACTGCGTCTTTAGCAACCATTTCTGCATGTTTCACTAACTTGGCGGACACCAACACCATGCCCACAAATCACAGAATCACCCATGCTCTGCATGACTACCCGCTGCCAATCCTTCGTCAAAAGCTTGTCCACACTGCCTCAAATCTCGCTTGAGGCATGAGCAGGAGCAACCGGTAAGAGCGGAACAACACGCCCCACAGTAGTATCTAATAACTTTGGCTCACCTTCAGCATGCTGCCTCTCACCAATCCTTACCTTTGTAGGATCGACAGTTTGAATAAAGGAGAGCAAATCCATTTTACACAAAAAGAGACAAAAATAAGAACAGGTCAGCAAAAAGCAATGAAAAAGGCAAAACACAAGTAGAGTATAATCATAAGCACCCACCCTCATTCTTATCACGCAGAAATTGGAGGTAAGTATCTTCATGCAAAGTATAGTTACGACTAATTCCTATTAAGCAAAGGAAAGGTTCTGGATACTTGTGGAAAGGAGCAAGATAAGCAACAAGGGTAGCATAATGCTCCGCATTATATTGGGAAGACTTGGGAAAAGGGTCTTTTGACATGCTTTTTCTAGTATTCTACGAAAAGGAGGTAGGACAAACAAAAGCGTCAACCCAGATTCCAACTTTTTAATGAGTCTAATGGTTTGGTGTAACATACGACATCATTCCCTTGGCGTTTACTGAATGACATCCATCCTTTGTTTTTGGAATTAACATAAAAACAATGGAACAACCCAACCGTTGGTTCAAAACCGTGAACACGGCAAAGGATCTCAAAATGAGACACTTTGGGCCGCAAACCAAAATCGACAATTAGGATATATGGATGTGGTAGTGTCTGAGCACATTAACAAAAGAAAGTGGAAAGTGGAATCAAAAGTTGCATACCGAATACTCGAAGAATCTAGAATACACAAAATAAACCTTATTTGCCAATAGACATTTCATGAATTGTTTGGTTAGGGCTAGGCAATTGCGGATGAACTTCATCAGGAATATGATATGTTTCACAAATTTTTTTTAGAGCTTTTAAAGTAAGAACCGACTGTAGAATACTAGTAATCTTATGATCAAACCAAGAACAATAGTGAGATGTGGGTTGTGATGTTAGAGAGAGATTGGATGGAAAATGGATGAATTGTATAAAATGAAATGTGGTAAAATGGAACAACCAACCCCTCTCCAAGGCTAGGAGAGGGTTTATATAGTACCTATAATGGCCGGCCATGGGCTAGGATGGGCCTCCCATGGGCCTTGGGCCGGACTAGATTACTAATCTAATCATTATACTAACTACGAGCTAAGACCTGTTACAACTTGGAATAACCGATAACCCTTTTTCGGTTTCTAACAATCTCCCCCTAAGGGAGAGGTCACTCAATTTAAAAAACTTTAAAACCTAGCAATACTATGCGTTTATTTTTAGTCTTTAGCTCGTACTCCTGATTTCTTCCTCATTGTGAATATGTTGTAGTGATCATTGCTTAGGATTGAGCTTGTTCCTTGAACTTGAATTTGACATTGGATCTTGAGCACACTTGAGATCATCAACCAAGCATAAACCCCCTTCGCCATCTTAAGATTTTGCCATCTTGTGGACGTTGTGCACTTCTGGACCGACATGCTCAATACCTTAACCTTGAATTTGTTTGACTTGAAAAGCTTTAAAAATGTTTCATCTTTCTTGAAATTCTTTAACTTTAACACGTTCTCACTTTCGAGGAAAGACGATTCGGTATAGAGTGACGGAAACTTCTTTGAAATCTTTGACTTTAATACATCGTCAATTCAAGAAAGACGTACGGTATCAGAGGTACGGAAGTCTTGAAACATGTACTTGAGCTTTCATGATGTCTTTATGTTTGTCGGTCGGGTATGAGCATGTGGCTATGGATCTTGTGAGCCAGCTGGAATTAGGGACCTCCACCACCATCTTTAAATAGCCTGCATAAAACAGTTAGTAATAAAGCGGGGGGACGAATATGGCTTTGTCATTCGCCCAGGTTTGGTTGGAGAAACCTTCAGATCCGTGAGGATCGACCTGTGATCAGATAGATTCAATTTAAGAAGAATCTTCTTGACAGGATTTCCAGCTGTAGTATTGAATCTTTCTAACACATAAGTATTAGATTCATCGTACTCAGCATGTTCTCCATTATCCGCGGAACGTCTCAAAGCAAGATAGCACGATAAGAGGGAAAGCCTGTGAGTTACTATCTCACCGATTGATATAGAAAAATCAATTTGAAAATCAATCAACGTGTCACTTGCTAAAGTGGTTTTGTGACACATCGAGAGTGTTAATCATTTCAAAAATTCATCATCAATCGTCAATCCATATCCTGGAACAAGTTTGATTCTTATAGAATCGCACCATCGTTTCTTTCCAGTTGTCACAAGTTTGATTCATAAAGAATCGCACAAGTTACCTACCATGAGCTTGTTTGATGTTGGCTCAAGCAGGATTTCCATCTTCATTGTGAATGAATTCACTCTGATGTTCTGGCAAAATCACAAGGATCTTGCGTAAGACTCTAATGATATTACTTGATATTTACATTGTGTGAGAAAACAAGCTAAATTATGACAAGTGTCCCTAATGAATTTAATGGATGATCTTCTATTGGCTCTAGACTCAATTGTGCACATTTTACATTTTTTGTGATCGAGGCTGGAGCTGAGTGCCACCTTTTCATATCAACTAACCCTCAGAGTTGAGGAAGTCAATAGAAATGAGTGTATCTCCGTGAATTTTGAAACAAAGTCTTTCTGACTTTGAGTGGCTGGGAGGGGTTTGTGCATAGCGTCACTGGGTCCTGACTATCCTTTTTAATGTCAGTCTAACATCTGAATTTGTCTCTGACAGCATATGTAGTTGACTCGGTTTCTCTGCCTAAGTTATAAGGAGGGCTTCTTAATTTTTCAACCTTTTATCTCCTTACATTTTCTTTTCATTCTTCAACCCCTTCAATGCTTACCAGACTTCATAACTAACACCTTGTTGGATTTGTTCCATTTGTTATCTCCATCTCAGTCCGGCATTATCCCTATTCACAACAATTTTCTCCTTTTTAATCATAACCTAAGGACTGGTCTACACTAACTAGTGGATATCCCTGGGTAGATCCCTCCGTTCTGGCTGGATCATGGGATCCTGAATACCTAAGCCTAACTTCCATATATCTCCATAAATATAAGAAACATGGTCGGTCTTTTGATATCACCCAATCAACGATCAGAACCAAAATCTTTGAAAAGCTCATCAACAAGGTGTTTGATATAAAAATCGAAAGAGGTTTACACTTTTAAGAGTTTTTCAATTATCACTACTATAAAGCTCCCCCATTACATGTGCAACTCGTAATCGAGTACATGTAGGTGTAAGAGTACTCTTGAGATCCATTTTATATGATCACAAGCCAATACAGATTGTAAGTCCAGTTTTAATCACATTTTCTCCCCTTATCCAAAATGTTAATTCCCGTTGATAATTTTTGGAATATCAATTGATTAAACGTTCAAGGACAAAAGTTACACAAGTAAAAAATGGAACATATTATTGCTCCCCCACAATATTGAGGGTTTATAAGACAGTGCTTGATTACAATAATTTTGAAAGATTTGTGATTTACTAAGAAATTCTTGAAAATTTTGTACTCGAGCACTCCTTATTATCACCATAAAGTCTACATACAACAATCACATGATTATTATGTACGAGGTTGTCTGATGATGATAACTATCATATGATAGAATCATATGGTTCTTTTGGACTCACGCCCGTAAGACTCACTCCTCGACCAATTTTCCACCAACTAACTTTTTTCCAACTCATCATTAACCTACTTTCTTTCAAGAGGTTGTAATTTGATCTTTCTCTAGTCCAACAGCACTCAGTTCCACAGTTGCTTTAACATGCTTTCCAAGTTATGAAAGTCTCTGCATCAAACTTCGAGAAATAACAGATTCAGATACAATGTACCTTGAGTAAGGGAGAAGAGGAGACGGGGGAACTTGTGAGTTGGTGAATGTCGGTGTTGATGTTGTCTTAGCTTCCCCCTAAACCAGCAATCCTTTCTTAAGTAGATTCAGACGTTTCTTTTAAGCCGCATCAAGCAGTCTTAATGTATAAATCCCAGATATCCGAAGTACACAGTTAACCCTTTCAAGAATTTGTTACCGCAACACCAAAGACAATTAAGTCCCGGATGAGCGCATTTCTCTCTTCAGGATAGTCATGATATAAATTGTAACACCAAAGTCAACTAAGTCCCGGATACATAATTATTCCTTCTTAGTAGTCGAAATGAAACACCTAAGTTAATTAATCCCAAATGTAGGCATTTCATCTGCAGATACTGACGATTTAAAGGAATCAACTACTTATTTGTACCACTTTTAATCAAAAATATTTTCTACTTCTTTTAAGAATAAGCTTAGGGATTGAAACCGTTTGAGGAAGCATTAATTGAATCAGCAAGAACTTTTCTCACATTTTAAATAATTATACTCCTAACACTTCCCCCTGGGGACTCAAATGATGCATACTGGCTAATGACGAGATGTCTCTTCCTACATGTGATTGAAATAGTGCACCCGAAAGATTCAACACAGCCTAAAATCAAAAGAAGCTAACCTCAAAAGACAAAAGAAGCTAACCTCAAAAGAAGGCTAAGGACACTATCAAGTATACATCTCTCCTTCCCCCTTGCTGGTTTCGACACGTCAGAATCAGCAAAACCTTATAACGCATACAAATTCGATATTGTTTTTGAATAATTGATAAGCTTAAATCTATTCCGTGAGAATAAACTTCAAAGGCATTTAAAACTAGAAGTATATTCCAAGCATAGTCCAGTCCTTTTAACAAACTATGATGTGTTGCATTCATTGATCGTCTGTTATTTAAAAGTCCTGAATTTACACTAATCCACTAAGTCCATAAAGATTTAAAACAAATGACATCAAAGCACTTGAAGTTAATATAAAATTATCCCCCTTTTGAAATTGTTATCCGTGCATAAGCCAAAACTTTATCCATTATTTACATGACTTATTTTGAACACCATTTTTTACAAGATTGTTTGATTACATTTCTCCCCCTCAAATAAATGACACCTTTTCTATTTAAAAGAGCTGTATGTCATGATTGAGAGATGCGACTTGTCTTTGAAAAATCTTTTTGTTTTGGGGGATTACTGAAAACACTGATTCATTATGAAACAACTTTTACCAACCAAAAAATAAGATTTCTGTACTTATTTTATCACATAAGCGCACTAAGACGTACACTTATGGAATATATGAATGCACGGGTTGTGATGCAAATTAATCCACAAGCCTTTTGCATGGTGCATAAAGGAAACCCATGACCGAGAATAAATTCCCCCCGTTGTTTTAAGGAACAACTGTCTTTTAGACGACATTTTTCCTCAAAGGAGAAAAGCGGGTTACAATATTAAAATAATAGCATAACAAATTGGCATGTTTTGAAAACATTTTGAAACTTCTGCTCGAACTTCATTTACAGGCTTGTAATCATTGTTGAAATGACATTCTAGGAAGACCGTAACTGTTTATCGATTTCAGAAGACATGCCATTGTAAAAACTTCCTTTTTTGAATTTTTATCATTTTTTTTAATTTTTGTATTTTGTTTATGAAAAGTTATAATAAAAGAAACCTTTTTGGTTTTTCTGATTTTATATTTTTCTCTTTGTTTCTATAGAATTTTATAGAAATAAAAAAATAAAAATCTTTTTTTTAAGTATTTACTTATTATACAGAATATTTGAATAGGTACCACCACTATTCATCAACTTCATCTGCCAATTGTTTTCAGAGTATCCGGCGTAAAACTCCGCATTCCCAGCCGCACCATGTTGATAAGAAATTCAATGTCATTTCTTTCTCGGCCAAGAGCATAGTTAAGATGACCCGCACAATTTATAGTCCTTATAGACAAAGTAAAGTTTGATCACAAACATTCTCAACATTCTCTTGATGAAGTGAAACCTGATGTCTATATGACTTTGGATCTTGGAATGTTTGAACCGTTCGTTGGCAGCATAATCAATAGCGCCTTTGTTTCACAGTACATTGGAATTTTATTGAATCCCAAAGCCATAGTCTTAATATGTGATCTCATCCAAAGGACTTTTAGCACAAACAACCGGACAAAGCAATAAATTCAGCTTCGTCCTGAATATCGCAGCCTTTCTCTGTCTTTAACGACCAGCTTACAAGTCTATCACCCAAAAGTTGTATACTGCCAAATGTACAACGGCGGAATCTGTGACAACCACATGATCCTCCATCTGCAAATGCTGTTAGTGCAAAGGAAGAATCCTTACCGATACCAAAGACCCCGAATGGTACGGCCCTTTTAGATACCAAAGATCCTTTTACCCTCATTTAGAGCTTTTCGGTAGGCCCGAGCCTGATACCGTGCACAAAGAGGGAAAGAGAAGGCATGCATATAGCAAATTGGTAGGTCATGTCCTACAGTCTGTAAAGATAAAGGAGGGGTACCCAATCATAAACCAACGATAGTTGTGATGATGTACACTTGTCCCTTCTTTATCTCTCAATCTAGTTAGAGACTTTTCCACCATGGAAGTATCCACTGGTCAACAGATTCATAAGGCCATATTTCTTAGTGATTCAAGAGCATATTTAGATGGTTTATGAAGATGCCTCTGGGACTTTTGAGAAATTTGTAGTCCCTAAGAAAAATGAGATTTTACCCATCATCGACTAAGTCTTGTGAATTTGAACAAATTATTTTTAGCGAATAGATCGACAAAGTTCAGGAGTAGATGCAACAAAGATAATATCATCATCGACTATAGATTTTACCAGTAGAAGTTCGTTGCTCTCTACGGATGAACAGAGTATGATCCACTGAGCCTTTTGGAGAAATCATTAGAAATCAGGAATGAAGACAACATATCATAACCCAAGCACGTGGAGCTTGTTTCAACACATACAAGAGCTTTCTTAAGCTTGTAGATGCCAGTAGTTTAGGTTTGTCTGGATCCACAAATACATCCGGTTGACTAACATAAACTTCTCTCGCAGATAAACGTCAGAAACGCAGTCTCACATCCATTTGATTAGATGAACATGTACATTTGAGCAGCAAATGCTAGAAAATTCGTATAACCTCTAATCTTGCAACCGGAGCGAATGACTCTTCGAAAAATCCGATACCCTCCCTATTGCGATAACCACGTAGCGACCACCGAGCCTTATTTTTCAGAATACCTCCTAACTCATCAAGCTTAACCTTATAGATCCACTTAAGAGAGATGACAAATGCTTTGTCTGGAGAAGGAACAAGTTCCCAAACTTCCAGACGTTCAAATTTATGAAGTTCCTCTTGCATAGCTTCAATCCAACATGCTTGATTAATGCTCTTTGGTAGTTCTTGGGTTTTCAATGTGTTAGGAAAGCATCAAATAGTAGCAGAAATAAGGCTTGTTCATTAGGAGTTGAAGTCGTGTGGAAACTGGTCTGTCGAAGAGCAACCGATTTATTCTCAAGTGGGTGAACTTCGTCACCCTTGCTAGTAGGGTTTAGAAACATGGTGATTAGCGTGAGGGCAACGAATTATATGAATAACGTCTGATGATGAAGATTGATCAGAATAAACTTTCTGGAATTGGAATGCCGAAGTACCGGACCATTACCCATATGTGCAACTTCAATATCAGATTAATCTTTCTTCTTCAACAACATTAGAAAATAATAGGAGTTTAAGTGTTTCTTGTGTTGTATGAGAGTTACTTGGTGATGTGTGCATCCTTGATCAACTGTATTTGAGGAAGTGAGCCAGTTGACACAGCATGTTCAAGGTGTAACACCTATCAGGAATAGAGTAATGACTTCTGGTGCATGTAAATCAACATTAGGCGGTGGACCCTATGTGACGTCATCAAACATATGTTTAAGAACAAATCACAGTCGCATCTCGAAGGTGGTATAAATTGTGTTTAAGAAGGAGTGTTTTGGCACGAGTCCAGAACTGATTGATACAGTAGCATTTTCATGAAGAGCGGGTCCTGAAATGTTTGTGTTTCAAATCCATCTCGGTCCAGCCATCAAAATCAACATGAATGGTTTTAATTATATCGTCTGGTACGTCTGTTGTAAATACCGAATGCTTTTCTTTCGAGGTGCATATTCCAATGAAAACCAATATCAGCTTTTTTTTCTTTGGTTGTAACTTGCCCAAATTTCGTCACTATCAATTCGTTGGGTCAGCAAATTGCACCAAACATCATGAGATATGATAGATCGGTAGGTTTTGTTGTGTAAAAGCTCGTATGGTGTTTGTTAACTCGGACGACGACGATATCATGGAATGATTTTTGGGTATAACAGGCTGTGACAACCGCTTCGTGCCCATAGAAATAAATGAGCCAATTTGCATAAATTAACATAGTACGGGCTAGCTTCAATTAGCGTACGATATCGTCTTTCAAAAACACCGTTTGTTTGGAGATCGTGCAACTGATGTTTCATGAGAGATGTGCCAACCTGCTCATAATATTCCACCAATGTCTGATTAACAAACTCAGTTCTATTATCTGATCTGAAGCGACTAACGTTTACCTTAAGGCCGTACTTGGATTCATCTTCAAAAAGTTGATAATAAAAGCTGATCCTCATCTTTTGATCGCAAACGAATTTACCCATGTAAATCGAGAGTAGTCGTCGACAATAACGAGGAGATACTTCTTTCTCCACTGACATAAAAAGCTATAAGAGTCGTGCGACACGTATTGGCCCACATAGATCCATATGCACAGAAAGAGTTTTTCTTGATTGGTGTCCTCAAGATTTGGGGTTAGTGGGTTTCTTTGAACTTTTGCCTAATCACATGCAGAACATAAGTTATCCTTTTTAAAACTTAGCTTTAGGGAGACCTCGGACAAGTCCATAGTCTTGCAAGATGATTAAATATGACACAAAGTACAAGTAGAGATAGACGACGATAGCCCATAACCAGGACTGGTTTTAGATGCCTTTTGACAATAGACAAATGGTAGAGATGCCATCATATTTCCCCCAAGTGAGAGTGTATAAAGATTATCCCCCACAGAGATCCCCGTCAAATAAATCAACACCGTCTAGATCTCACATATATGAAGCATAGTTGTTGACGAAAAGCCACTTCGAGATTAGATCACGAGAATTGTCCCACAGAAAATAGATACTATGTACCCATTCCCGTCAACGTAATAAACCCTTGAATAGTAACAATTCCCAATCTGATAGTCTCCAAAACCCATTATCTTTGCAAACTTGAATCATTTCCCGAATCAATTAAACTGTATCCCCCAAGAATTTACTGATGAAATTGGTGAGCTGAGAGCGATCTCCGGTCATGTGCCTTCGAGCAAACCGAGAATCCAAATACCAGAGGACGATTTGACAAACCAGCCATCATTCAGAAGAAGTAGATGGAAATATTGGTTTTTGCGTATCCCCTATGATATTACTTGGTTCCTGTTGTTAGCAGACATTTGTTTTAAAACCTTGGTTTTGCTAACGGACTCAGTATTCTTATTCTTCCTAGGTTTCCTTGATAACCAAATTTAACCACAGTATTTGGGTGATTCAGGAGTCTAGAACTATTGTTTTTCCCAGAAGCACATCATTAGTAGTGGTAATCCTAGTTAAAGGGCAACGCTTTCCTACAATAGTAAAAGGTCCGACCATTAGGTTCACCAAATATATCCTATCTGATGTACACTTTTTCACTGTTAAGTTTCCCAAATAGCTTTCTTAGATTTATGCTGCTTAGGTTAGCACGAAATTTCACACCATTCATAGAATTAGAAACACACAAATTATCAGAAGACATGCAATCATTACTATTAACACATACATAATCAGAATCATCTTGTTTCTTGGAATTCTGCACAGACGCAGATCCATTAACTTTAACAGTACCATTCCTTTTATTCAAACTTGATTTAACGTACCTAGGCGAGCTTCTACTTTATTTTTTTGAATACTACTATGGTGTCTTCTGTGGAAATCCCTATCATTCCCTGGTATTGCCTGAAGGCTGTGATCCGCTAGCACTATAGAAATCTTCCCCTGTAAAATCGAACACACGCATGTTTAGAACTATGTTTTGAATTCGAGTTGTTTTGTGTTTTCTGTGGATGTGAGTGATTTGGCAAACTTAACTTTCTTGTCCTTTTTCCTTGGTATGACCTCAACTAATTGATGACCAAAATTGTTGATGCTAGAGAGCAAGATCTACTTATGTGTGAAAGCAAATCCTGGATGACTTTGGTATATCCCTAAAAGGAGCAGACTCTAAAAGTGAATCGTGAGGATAAATTAGCTTTTACATGTTTGACATATCCCAAAGGACCAAAAGCTTCTCCTGATTTTGGTTAATATAGGAGGAGTGAGCAGTCCTTTTATTCAACAATTTGGGCGTGATTGGTTCCATATTATCCTTAAACACATTTGGATCAACAGAGTGGTCTCAAATAGCCTCCTTATCTACAGCTTTTCCTTTAAGTTTCCTTAACTCATTTTTTAGGGCTGCTAATGACCAAACTTGTTTTCTGAAATTTTGCATATAAATCAGAAATTTCCCCAGACTTTATATTAGACCTTGCTTGATTAACGCAATCACATTGTTCCTTTTTTGATTGAACACAGTTTTGGTTTTAAATCGAGCATAAAGTTGCTTATAAGATCTGTTTCAAATGCTCATACTCCAGCAACAAGTTTATTTTTTTTTGTCCACTCTCTATGTTCCAATTCATTTAAAGTCTCAATTTCATCCATGTCCCATTTTTGATTTGTAATTGTATCAATTCACATTTCCATTTAAGTACTTTAATATTGCTCTTTCAACTTGACAATGACTGTGTCTTTTTGCTTGAGTCTGGAGCTCTCAATTCACTTAATTCAAACAACTAGAGTAAAAACTTTGGAGCATTTGATTTAAAACACTGTTCTCCTAGTTGAAAATTTCCCTGAATTAAGTTGAGAATCAGCTTCCAAAGTGACTGCAATGTTTTTTTCAAGAGTCGTAAAACCTCTTACAAAGTTTTCCGTAAGTTTCTTTATCACCAAATCCTTTTTATGAGAAGCTCAGTCATGAGTTCGAGACACCTTTGACATTCATTCACGAGTATCCACAACCTCATTCAGAGATAAATTCACAAAAAACAGTTATGTACAATATCATTACCAATGGCTGTGCTAAGAGTCGTTTCATTTATCACTCAAAAACTTGATTTCAATTTAACTTCGAAAAGTATTGGACATCCAAGCGATGTTGTTCCGACGGCCTGTTTCCATTGATAAAATAGACTTTTTAGACCATCGGCAAGTCCTCACCAAGTATTGGTTGAAGTTTATTGAAGATATCTTTTTATTCTTTTATCAAAGGAAATGATTTCATCTCGAAAACAAGCCTTAGTATGTTCAAAAACCCCCACGTCCCTCAGTTATAGCGCGTGGGGGTTTGAACATACAAAGGCTTGTTTTCGAGATGAAATCATTCCATTTATAAAAGAATTAAAAGATATCTTCAATAACTTCAACCAATACTTGGTTGAAGAACTTGCCGATGTCCAAAAAGTCTTTTATCAAATGGAACAGGCTGTCGAACAACATCGCTTGGAGTCCAAAACTTTCGAAGTTAAAATGAATCAAGTTTTGAGTGAAAATGAACGACTCTTAGCACAAGCCATTGGTCATGATATTGTAAAAACTGTTGTGAATTTAACTCTGTATGAAGGTTTGTAAACTGTGAATGAATCAACGGGTGTCTCGAACTCAAGACTGAGCTTCTCAATAAAAAGGATTTTGTTGATAAAGAAACTTACGAAAAACTTTGTAAGAGTTTTACGACTCTTGAAAAACATTGCATCACTTTGGAAGCTGATTCTCAACTTAATCAGGAAATTTTTCAACTAGAAAACAGTGTTTTAAATCAAAATGCTCCAAGTTTTACTCAGTTGTTTGAATTAAGTGAATTGAGAGCTCAGTCTCAAGCAAAAGACACAGTCATTGTCAAGTTGAAAGAGCAAATTAAGTCCTTAAATGGAAATGTAGATGATCAAACAGTCAAAATGGACATGGATGAAATTGAGACTCTTAACATTGAATTGGAACATAGAGTGACAAAACTAGTTGTTGAGAATGAGCATTTGAAACAGACTTATAAGCAACTTTATGACTCGATTAAACCAACGTGTTTTTCAATCAAAAAGACAATGTGGATGCGTTAATCAAGCAAGTCAATAAAAGTCTGGGGAAATTTCTGATTTAAATTGCAAAATTTCAGGAACAAGTTTGGTTATAGCAGCGCCAAAAAAATGATTAAGGAAAACTTGAAGGAAAAAGCAGTAGATAAGGAGCAATTGAACCCACTCGGTTTGATCCATACTGTTTTAAGGATAATATGGAACCAATCACGCCCAAATTGTTGAATAAAAGGACTGCTCACTCCTCATATATTAAACATACTCAGGAAGAAGCTTTGGTCCTTAGGGATATAGTCGAACATGTAAAAGCTAATTATCCTCACGATTCACTTTTAGAGTCTGCCTTTAGGTATACCCAAAGTCATCCAGGATTTGCTTTTCACACATAAGTTAGATCTTGCCTAGCATCACAATTTTGGTCATCAATTAAGTTGAGGTCATACCGAAGGAAAAAGGTACAAGAAAGTTAAGTTTGCCAAATCAACTCACATCACAGAAAACACCAAAAACAGACTCGACTTCAAACATAGTTTTCTAACAAGCGTGTGTTGCATTCTACAGGAGTAAGACTTTCTACTAGTGCTAGCGGATCACAGCCTTCAGGCAATACCAGGAATGATAGGATTCCGCAGACACCAAGTAGTAATTCAAAAAATAAAGTAGAAGCTCGCCCTAGGAACGTTAAATCTAGTTTGAATAAAAGGAATGGTACTGTTAAAGTTAATGGATCTGCGTCTGTGCAGAATTCCAAGAAACAATATGATTTCTGATATTATGTGTTAAAAAGTAATGATTGCATGTCTTCTGATAATTTGTGTGTTTCTAATTCTATGAATGGTGTGAAATTTCGTGCTAAACCTAAGCAGCATAAATCTAAGAAAGCTATTTGGAAACTAACAGGAAAAGTGTACACTCAGATAGGATATATTTGGAGACCTAATGGTCGGACCTTTACTATTGTAGGAAATGCGTGCCCTTTAACTAGGATTACCACTACTAATGAAGTGCCTTCTAGGAAACCAATAGTTCTAGACTCTGAATCACCCAAACCTGTGGTTAAATTGGTATACTCAAGGAAACCTAGGAAGAATAAGAATACTGAGTCCGTTAGCAAAACTAAGGTTTTAAAACCAATGTCTGCTAACAAACAGGAACCCAGTAAATCCTGGGGATCCACAAAAACCAATATTCCATCTACTTCTTTAATGATGCAGGTTGTCCAAATCGTCCTCTGGTATTTGGATTCCGGTTGCTCGAAGCACAAAATAAGCAATGACCGGAGATCGCTCTCAGCTTCCACCAATTTCATAAGTAAATTCTTGGTTACAGTTAAATTCGGAAAAAAAAAAAACATGATCAAGTTGTCAAAGATAATGGGTTTTGAGACTATCAGATTGGGAATGTTTACTATTTCAAGGGTTTTATTACGTTGAAGGACTTGGGCATAATCTATTTTCTGTGGGACAATTCTGTGATTCTAATCTCGAAGTGGCTTTTCGTCAACACACATGCTTCATTCGTAATCTAGACGGTGTTGATTTATTGACGGGATCTCGAGGGGATAATCTTTATACACTCTCACTTGGGAATATGATGGCATCCTCTCCCATTTGTCTATTGTCAAAGGCATCTAAAACCAAGTCCTGGTTATGGCATCGTCGTCTATCTCACTTGAACTTTGGTGCTATTAATCATCTTGCAAGACATGGACTTGTCCGAGGTCTCCCTAAGCTCAAGTTTGAAAAGGATCACTTATGTTCTGCATGTGCATTAGGCAAAAGTTCAAAGAAACCCCACAAACCCAAATCTGAGGACACCAATCAAGAAAAACTCTATCTGTTGCATATGGATCTATGTGGGCCAATACGTGTCGCGAGTGTCAATGGAAAGAAGTATATCCTCGTTATTGTCGACGACTACTCTCGATTTACATGGTAAAAATTTTCGCGATCAAACAGATGAGGCTCC
Organism: Tanacetum coccineum; assembly: GCA_026074375.1. Lineage (NCBI taxonomy): Eukaryota > Viridiplantae > Streptophyta > Magnoliopsida > Asterales > Asteraceae > Tanacetum > Tanacetum coccineum. Next base: position 5,812 of record BQNB010069364.1, on the reverse strand, counting down.
ATCTTTTATATAACAACTTTTTGAAGATGAATCCAAGTACGGCTTTTTCAAGGAAACCGTTAGTCGCATCAGAACATTTACTAGAACTGAATTTTAATCGACATTGCGTGAATATTAGGAGCACGAGGTTGCATCTCTCATGAAACATCCAGCTTCACTCGCTCTCCACAACAAAACGGTGTTGTAGAAAGACGAAATCGTACGCTATTGAAGCAGCCCGTACTATGTATAATTTATGCTAAAGGCTCCTATCTTTCTAAGGGCCGAAGCGGTTGTCCAGCCAGTTTATACCCAAAATCATTCCATGATACGTCGTCCGTCACGATAAAAACACCAACGAGATTTTACACAACAAACCTCCCGATCTATTCATATCTACATGTGGTTTGGTGCACTTTGCTACCCAACGAATGATAGTGAGAATTTGGGCAAGTTACAACCAAAGGCTGATATTGGTATTTTCATTGGATATGCACCCACGAAGAAAGCATTCTGGATTTACAACAGACGTACCAGATGAATAATTGAAACCATTCATGTTGATTTTGATGAGCTAGAACCGAGATGGATTCAGAACACAAACAGATCAGGACCCGCTCTTCAGAAATGACTCCTGTATCATAGTACTGGACTCGTGCCAAACACACCTTCTTCAACACCATTTTATACACCTTCGAGATCTGACTGGGATTTGTGCTTCAACCAATGTTTTGATTAGTCTATAGTCCACCGCCTAATGTTGATTTACAAGCACCAGAAGTCATTGCTCCTATTCCTGAAGGAGTTGCACCTGAACATGCTGTGTCAACTGGCTCACCTTCCTCAACTACAGTTGATCAAGATGCACCATCACCAAGTAACTCTCATACAACACAAGAAACTTAAACTCCTATTATTTCTCATGATGTTGAAGAAGATAATCATGATATTGAAGTTGCACATATGGGTAATGATCCGTACTTCGGTATTCTAATTCCAGAAGTTACTTCTGATCAATCTTCATCATCAGACGTTATTCATATAATTGTGCCTCCCGATCACCCCCCCCCCCCCCCCCCCCCCCCCCCCCCCCCCCCCCCCCTCACCAAGTTTCCTAAACACAATAGCAAATGGACGAAGGATCACCCACTTGAGAATATAATCGGTGCTCTCGACAGACCAGTTTCCACACGACTACAACTCCATGAACAAGCCTTATTCTGCTACTATGATGCCTTTCTAACATCAGTTGAACCCAAGAACTACAAAGACGCATAACTCAAGCAATGTTGGATTGAAGCTATGCAAGAGGAACTTCATAAATTTTGAACTCTGGAGGTTTGGGACTTTGTCCCCTCCTGACAAAGCATTTGTCATCTCTCTTAAGTAGATCTATAAGGTAAGCCTTGATGAGTTAGGAGGGTAATCTGAAAAATAAGCTCGGTTGGTCCGCTCGTGGTTTCGCCAAAAGGAGGGTATCGATTTCGAAGAGTCATTCGCTCCGGCTGCAAATTAGAGGATATACGAATTTTATCTAGCATTTGCTGCTCACATGAACAGGTCCATCTATCAAATGGATGTGAAGACTAGCGTTTCTGAACGGTAATCTGCGAGAAAAGTTTTATGTTAGTCCAACCGGATGAATTTGTGGATCCAGACAAACCTAACTACGTCTACAAGCTTAAGAAAGCTCTTTATGGGTTGAAACAAGCTCCACGTGCGTGGTATGATATGTTGTCTTCATTCCTGATATCCAATGACTTCTCCAAAGGCTCAGTGGATCCTACTCTGTTCATCCGTAGAGGAAGTCACGAACATCTACTGTACAAATATATGTCGATGATATTATCTTTGATGCATCTACCCGTGAACTTTGGATTCTTATTCCTCTAAAATAATGTGTCAAAATGCAAGATGTCCGATGATGTGTAAAATCTCATTTTTTCTAGGACTACAAATTCTCAAAGTCCCAGAGCATCTTTCATAAACCAATCTAAAATAGTGCTCTGAATCACCTAAAGAAATATGGCAGATGAATCTTGTGACCAGTGGATACTCCCATGGTGGTAAAAGTCCAAACAAGATGAGGATAAAGAAGGTAAACGTACAACCATCACCTATCGTGGTAAGATTTGGTACCCTCCTTTATCTTACCAGCAGTAGACCTGACCTACAATTTGCTATAATGCATGTGTGCCGCGTTATCGGCTCGCCTACCAAAAGCACCTAAATGCAGTAAAAAGGATCTTTTCGGTAGTCTAAAAGGAACCGTACATCGGAGGTCCTTTGTATCCCAAGGATTCTTCCTTGCACTAACAGCATTTGCAGAGCGGAACATGCGTGGTTGTCAAGATACACCCGTCGTACATCTGGCAGTAATACAACTTTTTGTTGTGTATAGACTTGTAAGCTGTCGTCTAACAGACAGAAAAGCGCTGCGATATCCAGTACGGAAAGCTGAATATAATGCTTTGGTCCGGTTTGTTGTGCTCAAGTCCCCCTTGGATGAGATACACAACTTACCGGACAAGTGCTGTTGGATTCAATAAATTCCAAAGTACTGTGAAACAAAGGCGCTATTGCATTTATGCTGCAACAACGTACAACATTCCAGATCCAGCATATAGAGGATCAGTTTCACTTCATCAAGGAGCATGTTGAGAATGGTGTTGATCAAACTTTACTTTGTCAATACGGACTATCAATTGGCGGACATCTTCACTAAGCTCTTGGCCGAGAAAAGGAATTGAATTTTCTTATCAACAAGCTGGGAATGCGAGTTTTACGCGGAAACTCTAAAACAATTGGCTATTAAGATGATAAGTACTACCTAATCAAATATCCTGTATAATAAGTAAATACTTAAAAGAAAGATTTTATTTTCATTTGTTATTTTCCATAAAAATCCTATAAAAACAAAGAGAAAAAATATAAAATCATGAAAAACCAAAAAGATTTTCTTTTATATAAAACATTTCAAAAAACAAAATACAAAATTAAAAAATGAGAAAAATTCAAAAAGAAGTTTTTACATGGCAATGTCTTTCTGAAATCGATAACATTTACGGTCTTAGAAATGTCATTCAAACAATTGAACAAGCCCTGTAAAGAATTACGAGCAGAAGTTTCAATTATTCAAAACATGTCACAAATGGTTTGCTATTATTCATATAGTAACCCGCTTTTCTCCTTGAGGAAAACATGTCGTCTTAAAGACAGTTGTTCCTAACAACGGGAATTTATTCTCGGGCATGGTCTACTTTATGACCATACAAAGGCTTGTGATTACTTTGCATCACAACTCGTGCTTCCTATATCCATAAGTGTACGTGTCAGTGCGCTTATGTGTTAAAATAAGAGAAATCTTATTTTTTTGGTAAAAAGTTGTCTTCACAATGAATCAGTGTTTTCAGTAATCACAAAAAGATTTTTCAAAGACAATTCGACCACTCAAACAATGACAACAGCTCTTTAAATAGAAAACGGGTCATTATTTGAAGGGGAGAAATCGTCATCAAATAATCTTTTAAAACGGTCTTTCAAATAAGTCACGAAATTAACGGATAAAGTTTTTAATAATGACAGATCATAATTTAAGGGGAGTTAATGGATTTTAACTATACAAGCTTTAGATGTCAGGTGTTTAAAACTTTATGGACTTATTTGCAATTTGAATTCAGGCTTTAAACTACAGACGATCAATATTGCCAACACCTCATAGGTTGTAAAAGACTTAGGACTGCTTGGAAATACTTTCATAGTTTTAAATGCCTTGAAGTTGATTCTCACGGAATAGATTTAAGCTTATTAACTCTTCAAACACGATCTCAAATAGGTATGCGTATAAGGTTTTGCTGATTCCGACGTGTCGAAACCAGCAAGGGGGAAGGACTAGATGTATACTTGATAGTGTCCTTGGCCTTCTTTTGAGGTTTGCTTCTTTTGTCTTTTAAGGTTAGCTTCTTTTGATTTTTTTTAGGCTGTTTTGAATCTTTCGGGTGCACTATTTCAATCACATGGTGGAAGAGACATCTCGTCATTAGCCCGTATGCGTCATTTGAGTCCCCGGGGGGAAGTGTTAGGAGTGTAATTATTTAAAACGTGAGAAAAGTTCTTTCCGATTCAATTAATGCTTCCTCAAACGGTCAATCCCTAAGCTTATTCTTAAAAGAAGTAGAAATATTTGATAAAAGAGGTACACATAGGTATGATGATTCCTTTAAATAGTCAGTATCCTGCAGGAAGAAATGTCCTCATTTGGGACTTAGTTGACTTAAGTGTTATCATTTTGACTACTTAGAGGGAATAATTATGACATTCGGGACTTAGTTGACTTTGGTGTTACAATTTATATCATGACTATCCTAAAGAGATAAATGCGCTTATCCGGGACTTAATTAACTTTGGTGTTGCGGTATCAAGTTCTTGAAAGGGTTAATTGTGTACTTTGGATATCTGGGCTTTATACATTAAGACTGCCTTGTGCGGCTTGCAAGAAAGTTCTGAATCTACGTAAGAAAGGATTGCTGGTTTAGGGGGAAACTAAGACAACATCAACACCGACATCACCACATCACCAACCACACAAGCTCAAGTTACATATGTATCTGAATCTGTTTCATACTCAAAGTTTGAAGCAAAGACTTTCGTAACTTGGAAAGAAAGTTGAAGCCATGCCGAAGAGTGATTGGACAGAGAAAGATCTGATTGACAACTTCTTGAAAGAAAGAAGGTTAATGAGGAGCTTAGAAAAGTTTGTTGGTGGGAGATTATACGAAGGAGACCTGTGGCTGCTACAAAAAACCATATGATGTTCTTATCATTCAGGTCAAACCTCGTACATAATAATCTTATGAAAATATATATGTAGTGTAGACTTATGGTGATAATAAGGAGTGCTCGAGTACAAAATTTTCAAGAATTTCTTAGTAAATTCAAAA
>BQNB010069363.1:0-33512 GCA_026074375.1 Tanacetum coccineum | reverse complement strand
CAGGATACGACGTATTGAGGTAAACCCTGTTGGTTCTTCTTCGTTGACCAAAGTATTATATATGGCATATCGTTGATGTGGATTCGTCGTATTCTTCAAAGTCAGGTAATGGTCTTTTAGTTCGTCAAGTCTTGGATACGGTGTATGCTTCTAGAATGATACGCCGTATAGGATGTCAGAATCAGAAGACATTCTTGAACTCTTCATTTATGCTCCAAAAATGCGTGCCTTTTATGTAAACTCCAAAAAGTACTCCATGATTACTGCATATAATAAATATAAACAATTAAGTACCAATTCTTGCAATAATTATATAAAATGGGTAATTTATATGGGATAAATGATGCTATAAAATAGACGTTATTTGATGGCATCAAATATCCCCCCACTTGAATCTTACTTGTCCTCAAGTAGACTTTAAAAAGGTTTATGAAAATATATCCCAACCGAGGTTAAGGACGTTTTTCCGTTTAAGCACTTCCTCATGATCAAACCACCTGTACAAAACCAAGCTCCTCACGAAATATGGAAATGAAATCACTCAGATCACTCAAATAATCTAGAGTGTATCATTTAGTAGTACGCTCAATTGCACAGTCGTGATTAGCTTCGTATCATAGGCTTGACAAGGATATACATCTCCACCTCTAAAGTTAAGGAGTAACAAGTCAAAAGGTAAATTGGGTATTTATTCAAAGGCTTGTGTTTAATCATTTTTATAAGGATAAAGAATGATATAAGGTATGGAGCTTCTGACTTTCACCAAAGGTCATCGTCAAGCAAGGCAACTGAGACACAAATACATGGCCGTAATGACGGAATAGACATCCATACTTGAACACATCCTCACTCGAGTAGATCCTAAGCTTTGTTATTAGGAAAGGGAAGTAAAATGGTTGTTAAATAAAATCACAAAACAAATAGACTAAAGCCAACAGATAAGGTGTGGTTGCTAGTAACTTTTCCTGACCGTCCCATGATGAAGACTCAAACATATGGACGAAGGCCTTGATCATAGAAATGGCAAAGACAACCTAAGTTGGTGTTCCCATAACGGTCAACTTCCCATACATCCGTGAACTTTACATACTTTACAACATAAGTGGTGATATCGGCCACTTTTCACAATACTCTACATCGTTGATTTTTGTGCTTATCAACGAATAAATCGAAGAGATCCTTTTAAATAATTTCATCGGTGTAAGCTCAATGAACCGGCTATCTTTTTTATCATTCATATATATTTTTTTTTCATTTTATTTTCTCTTTTTTTTCAACAATACATTATAAATCTCGGTGTAATTTTACCGTCTTCATAATCATCATTTATCCGGCTAATTTTCTCTTGAACTTTTCTTCTTTCGAACATAATACATAATTGTGAAAGTAGCAAAACACATGACTACCAACATTCCCATTGCAATTGTGCCAATTTTCCTAACAGGGGGGTTGAGGAAGGTAGGATTGTAGAAACAACATTACATAATAGAGAAATTTCACTTTGACGCAGGAACTACAAAACTTTACACGAAAGCAACTAGCAACATTGATTAAAATAGGCTTTAATCTACACGGTAGGCTAAGGTGTAAAGGTGAAACAAAACAATTTTTTAATTGGTGTGGAAAAAGAAAGGAATGGCTCAGCAGGTTGTTCTAGGGGTATCTTTACTCTAAAAATAAGAGTAAGCAAAAGGGTTACACGGGGGTTAACTAACCAGTGTAGTTAGTTAGTATTACAACATGTAGGCTTTTTGGTTTAATCCTAGAAATTTACCAGTTAAGCATGTTACTCCATCTAAGTCCATAGTACTTATCATTGAGGTCTTAAGTGATATACCAGGTCAAGTTCTAAAGTCCACTACATCCTCGGCACACTCATATTTTTTGTGGAATTTTAAGTAAGAAATTGGAAACGGATAGGCTTAATTCTTACAAATAGACAATAAGGGTAATACTGTGCTAGGTAATGTAACTAGTGATTTTTCACAAAAAGCATGCTAGAAAAATTAATTTGATCCATTTTTAAGCATGTAGCATTTTATTTGTAAAAATAAGGACAAGTACGTTCTAATTCTCCATCCCTCCACTTAAGTTATACAACGTCCTCGTTGTGTAGATAAAACAGTTAAATATTGGAAAAAGAATTAGAACGAGGAAACTCCCCTGATAGTTTGCTCCAGATGATTTCTCCATTTTGAGTGTTGAGCAAAAAGTGTGATGAACAGCCGTCTTGAGATTTCACGAGCCCAACACATTGAGATTTCTAGATTTATAAATACTCCACCAACGTTGTATTGATACCTGTATACGTAGTATTCATTTAATGAATACGTCTTATAAAACAATTTGGGGTCGAACAGGATGCCAAATGGCACATACAAATTCTTGATTAGGAAAATGAATGACATCCCTTTGTTAAGATGATTCCAAGTCATGATATTAACATTTAATTCCTTGATAAAAATTCTAGTTTTGAAAAATTTAATAGATGTATCATGACTTGTTTCCAAAAGCTTATTTGCCCTTTGTGTATCAACATTTATTATATTAGGTGATGGTATGACAGACATATCCCCCGAAGGTTGCTCAATATCGATTTTATCATTATCATTGTCCGTATCCGATTTTAAATCATCGGGATAAATTACGTTAAAAGGAAGTAAATCATTAAAGTATAAAATGTTTTGTTCCTTTTCATCACATTCGGACAATGATGTTTCATCTTTCAAATCAAATTCATCGATATGTCTAGGACTTATAGTAGGTTCAGTTAAGAGATCTAATTTAGACGTTAGAGCGTCATTGTAAACAATGGCTGGAAATTCATTCTCAAAATCTTTAAAGAGGTCTAAATCATTAAAATAACTAATCTCGGGCTCGCTTGACAGAAACGAAGGCATATTGACTTTTTCATTATCATTTTCAGAATCCGTTTTCAAATTGTTGACAGAATTTATTTTATAGAAAAATGAATTTTCGTCATAAACTATTGTGTAATCTTTATCGTCAGATTCGTCAAACGATATTCTAAAGTCAATTTCATTATCGTTAAGAGAACTTACAGTGGGTTCACAAGAGAGTGTTTCATTTGATGTCAAATTATCATTGAAGATTATAGCTGGGAATTCGCTTTCAACAGATCTGAGATCGTGAACGTCTTCATCGTACCAGATTCTACCATACTTAGCAGTTTCCTAGTTAAACACTTTCCCACGTTTTCGAGCTTTTTCTTCCTCGAGCCTTATGTATTCCTCCATAGTAATGTTGGGGTCGTCCATTTTAAACTGTAAAAAAATTTGCTTGGAAAGAAATCTGTCAAATAGCCTAATACACCGTATTCAGTAAACTGAATACGCCGTATTGATGATAGAGTCGAATACGCTGTATTGGTTTGAAAAAATTTATACGCCGTATCTAAGAAATTGAATACGCCGTATTGAGTATTCGACTCAGAATGTTACAGCAGGCTGTAACAATGCACACAAACACACAATATGCAAAATATACAATGCAGGAAATTAAACACACAAACAGACACACAATTATGCAATTTAAACTAAACTAAAACACTAATAAATAAGAATTAAACAGCTTCAATCCCCGGTGGCGGCGCCAAAAACCTTGATGTGTCGTTGTGTAGGTGTTATTTTATGTATCAAGTTTTACTATTTATATTTTGCCTACTTAACCTAAAAACAACACTTTAACGGGCAGTGTACCCGGTCAAGATGTAGCAACTGAAATAAACTATTTTGTTTGGGTGCTTATTGATTCTTTAAGTGATATGGAATTCCTTACTGTTTCAAAAATGTTCGGCACACGATTCTTTTATGGCAACTCCTGCAATATGTGCTCACCCGAGAGTTAACTACTAGAGTAAAAAACAGATTCCAAGCACCCCTCATTTAAACTTGCAGCCCACTTTATAGTATACACACATTTAGGCCGTAATACCAAACAACACTGTTGAGAATTATATTTGAGTTGATAAGACAAAATATATGAAAGATGAAGGACTTAAAAGACAAAGGAGGAATTCTTCAAAAGATGGAAGATTACAGAAGATTTCCTAGAAGATAATTATAAAAGTTAGGAAGATTTAGTTGTTTCCTAATACTTATCCTTTGTAAACCTAATATCTCTAGTATATAAAGAGATACAGGTCGTATAGTTTTCTGTGTGTAAAAGATGTAAACACCAGAAAAGTGTGTGTGTGTTCAAGGCGTGAAGTTCTCTAAGGAGACCCCTAGGTTTGGTTGGTTTAGCCTCAAGGATCTTTGATTCCTTGTTATAGTTTAGATAACACGCTCTACCATTGATCAAGGTAGAATTGGGGCTTGTAGTAGTCATGTATCATAGTGAAGATAATGATGAAAACCTTGTTAGAGTAACATTGATGTTCTTATTCCGATGCATGTTATGTTCAATGTTATTATCCTAGATATAGATCTAAACAATCTGAGCTTACAACGATTTTTTAGTTTCCATAATTGGTATCAGAGCCTCACGGCTCTCGATCTAGGATACTACAAGGTTTATGTATCATGTTTATAATGCAATAAAGTCGAATTTCATGTTTTTGGTGATTTTAGCGAATTTGGTAAAAGTTAGGGTTTTTAATCAAACCTTACTTCAATAAAACAGGAAGGATAGTTTATGGTGTTGTTCGAAGCTGCTTGTTTAATTCAATGGCATTAGGGTTGTTTTAAACCCTAATAAAAAGGAACATAGCGATATATGATGGTATCATCTTGTGTTTTAAATAAGACCCTAATTCGTTTAGGGAGAAATCATTTTCTGTTACTGGTACAAAGAGGCAACAGGTGATTAAATTGAAGAAGACGTGACTATTTTGGTAAGAATAAGTCGTCTAGATACTTTGTTCTGCTCGTTACATAAATATGGCTGCCAAAATAACAATGGACGATTAATGTTCTTTATAATTCATTGGTGCTACTGCTTACACTCAGTCTCAACTAGCCTTGGTAAGTTGATCTTGGATCAATGATGAACCATACTCGAGATGGGAATGACTTGGTATGCTTCTGGATAATTCGAGGTGTGATTGAATTATGAAAACTATTACATTATCACGTTGGGCAGTAAAGGGTTCAGATAGTAGTTTAGATTTGTCTCTAACTTTGTGATGAAACGGAAGCAGCAGGTGTTGTGATGTAAATTAGGGTTTTCATAAACCCTAATTCAATGAACAGCAGCAGGATATGATTTGCAATTGTTTGATGCAATTTGTTACATGTCGTGTACAAGTGATTTGGATGAGGCTAGTGTTTATGCTAATAACCCTAATTCTTTTCGTTGTCAAGGGTTAATACTGTTGTCTATAATCGTTAATAATGTTCGACCTTGTTAATGCTGCTTGTTTATATGTTGCTACTATTTGAGCTTCAGGATGTTTTCGTGCACAAAGGTTTTGGTGTATTTGTACTGTTCAACAAATACAAATTAATACTATTGTTATTGAACAAAGAAGCAAAAGAAGGCACTGTTTCGTTGGGCCTCAAGACGTGTGGGCTTCAAGGAGTTTACAACTGCTATCAATTTGTTAATACTGTTTGAAAGTATTAGTACTGCCAGCTTGTTATTTAATACTGCTACCTTAAAAGTTTATACTGCTGGCTGTTAAAAGGATATGATTGTGTATTGGATATGGAAGTGGGCCAGCAGATAATTCAAGTGTGTTTGGGCTTTGAGATATTACAATTGCCATGAGACGAATGCCAGATTTGATAACTGAATAATACTGCTCATTCGTTCATAGTATTGCTCATTGTTATTTAGTACTGCTGCTTTTAAAATTTTAGTACTACTATGAAGGAGAATGCTCATTAGTGATGAAATAGTGACAGATTTAGTGTCACAAAAGGCCATGGGAGGAAGGAGTACTCTGATTAGTGACAGATCTGAGATAGTTTTGTGACAGTTAAAGGCTTGCTATTTGTTAAATTTTTAGTACTGCTTCCAAAGAAAGTTTAAACTATTAGTTATATCCGATATATTGTTTATACTGCTAGTTTGGTTCGATATCGAATGACAAAGGGCAATTTTGGTTATCAATAACATACTCAGGAAGGAAGATTTTGGTTTTTGGTTTTAATGTTCTCTAAAGTCTAAAAAGGCTCGTATTTTATTGGTTTAATTGATTACGAAGATTATTAATTATCACTTAATTAAAGTTGAAGTGGAGTTTCACAGGTTTGTGTTTTATCATATCTCAAATGGCTTACAACATTTGGAGGTAACTTGTTCGTGCTTAGAAACGATGTGACGAAGACTTGACAAATCTAGCAAAGGTGTGTAATCTAACTTATGGTGCTCAATGCTTACATTTGTTATCACTTTGGTTATGTGTCTCAAAGAAGATGAGGATTTTGTCAAGAGGTTGCGATCTACTTATAGTTTGGTCTTGGTATGAGTTTGACGTCACGTGGATAGTACAAGATATAAGACATAAGTTTGGGTTATTCTACTTCTACATTAAGTTCGTTATACTTAGTTGTCTTCATCAGTAATCATTACATAGAGCCTACATTCAAGAAATGGTAAACATATGGGTTTCAGGAGAAGCTTATTGTTAAAATGTTTAACCATTTACATGCACCACATGAGGTGAAAGTTTTTACTACTGCTAATTATTATTACTACTGCTAGTTTAAGTTTCTACTGCTCAAGTTCATTTATCTTAAGGTGCGTCATGGAGGGTAATTTGAGTTGTTGAAGGCTGGATTAGAAGTGTGATAGTGGTTCATGGTTGTCAAAATCAAAGTTGCATACTTTAGTCCCCTATTTGATTATGACAAAAAGGGGAACAAGATTTACAAAGAAGATGTGCAACTTACAGATCCTTGGTGGAATTGCATAGATCCTTATTCTTTCATATATATATTAGCTTCAGGGGAAGTTCGTGCTTATTATGGTTTTGTCATTATCAAGTAGGGGAAGATTGTTGGGAATTATATTCGAGTTGATAAGACAAAACATATGAAAGATGAAGGACTTAAAAGACAAAGGAGGAATTCTTCAAAAGATGGAAGATTACAGAAGATTTCCTAGAAGATAATTATAAAAGTTAGGAAGATTCAGTTGTTTCCTAATACTTATCCTTTGTAAACCTAATATCTCTAGTATATAAAGATATATAGGTCGTATAGTTTTCTGTGTGTAAAAGATGTAAACACCAGAAAAGTGTGTGTGTGTTCTAGGCGTCAAGTTCTCTAAGGAGACGCCTAGGTTTGGTTGGTTTAGCCTCAAGGATCTTTGATTCCTTGTTATAGTTTAGATAACACGTTCTACCATTGATCAAGGTAGAATTAGGGCTTGTAGTAGTCATGTATCATAGTGAAGATAATGATGAAAACCTTGTTAGAGTAACATTGATGTTCTTATTACGCTGCATGTTATGTTTAATGTTATTATCCTAGATATAGATCTAAACAATCTGAGCTTACAACGATTTTTAGTTTCCACAAACACTTAGTAAGTTGCCCCTCATTTTTCGTAGATGATAAGTGTTTTTAGCTACTAGAAGTTGTGATAATGAAAAATGTCTAATGCATAATCATAACAAACATATTATGAACATACTATTTAGAAGTAAAAAAGCGTTGTTATTATTGAAGGACAATACATCAAAGGAAATGAACAAACTGGGCCAGTGGGATGCTAAGGTGTGGAGGAGAGTGTCCGCCCGCTTTGGGGAATGATGTGTGCTAAAATACACATCATTTGTACCCCGGAAAATGCTAATAAACGGACTAAAACACTAAAATATGAATAAATATGTTGCAAATATGTTTGTATTGTGTTTTTATGTCTTATAGGTACAAAGGATTAAAAACAAAGCAAAAACGGTAATTTTCGGGTGACTTTCGACGACGTTTTTACATTTATTGAGGCTCAAACGAAGTCGTTAATATTCCTCGATCACACCATTAGAAAGAGCATGAAATTACAAGTCCAACGGTACCGGCCTTTCATATTTGAACCTTTTTATTTTGAACCTTTTTCACCATTTTAAACCCTTTAATACTTATATCTATGAACCTGGATTAATTAAGGGATAAATGATTTATTTTATATACATATAATGTAAGTATGCCTTAGCTTAGTTGGCTTGGCTAGTTGATTTGAATCTCGGACCGAAAGGTCTCGAGTTCGAGTCTTGGCCTTGTTATGGATAGGGCATTACTCATGTTGCAATGTGGCACTCTCAGAGTGGCCCACGTGGCGGACCCGTTGGTTGACCGGTGTTTTGGCGGTGGTCCGGCGATGGTCGACGGTGGTCCACCGCTGTTGGCCACCGTTGACTGCCGCCGTTGACCACCGTTGACCGGTTGTCCGGTGGTGGCTCTGGTGACGGCTGGCAAGCCATGTGGCACCACTCAGGTGGTGACACGTGGCATTCTAATAATTGCTAATCATATGTTGCAGGTGATTGACATGTCAGCTGACATGTCAGTCCTAGGTACGAGGTGGCATGCTCAGGTGACGGCTGGCCAATCATAGTCTGACACGTGTCATTCTGCGTGTGTCAGTCCGAGGTAGGCGTGTGCCAGTACGAGGTCAGAGTGCAAGGAATCCGTGCCAATGATTGGCGTGGTGATTAAGCTATGATTAAGTCGGTTGTGATGCAAAATGATGAAAATGCCCTTGTTTCTTGGGATGTGATTGGTTGTACACCTGAAATGATGAAATTACCCTCCCACCACTTGGGCTATAAATACAATCACGCAGCAGCAGTTATGGGGAGAGTTTTTTTAGCTTATTTTTTTCACATAGTAGTTGTAGTGTAGTTTTAGGAGTAGAATAGTTTAGCTTATTTTAGCTTATTATTGTAAAAGCTTTTTAGCTTATTCTCAACTTATTGTATTGGCTTATTTTTCATGAATGAAGATGTTGATTTTAAGGTTGGTTTTTATTAATGCTTATTTACTTTTTTTTACTTTTCTTTATACTTATTCTTCCACTCTTTCTCTTCTTTTGCTTATTTCCAAATAAACTCATGCTTATAGCTTACTTTTGGATCCCATCTCTATAGCTTATATTCTAATAAGCTACTTCCATAGCTTATTTAGACTAACTTATTTTATATTGTTTTTGATTTAGAGCTTTTCAAGTGAGCTTATTTTAGCTTATTTTCGATTGCTTATTTTTATTCAAGCTTAATTTTTTTATATAGATCTAATCCTTAATCATACTCTATCCGAGTTCACTTGATTGAACACCTTAGTTTCGGGTGGGTGTAGATTTAAAGTTTTAATTTTTATTAGCTCATTGTCTTTAGAATAATTAGTAGCTTATTAATATATCTTGTTTATCATAACTTTGGTTGTTTTAATGTTGATGAAATCGATCCAACACTTAGGCGAGGAGCTTATGGGTCTTATAAGTTTATTTTACTATTAAAGTTTAAAGCTTTTTAGTTTTTAAGGCTATTTAGTATATAAAGTTTGTAGCTTTATTAACTAAGTAGTTATATAAACTAATAAAGTTTTAATCTTTAGTGTTTAATTAAGTTTATAAGATCGGGTGGTTTATATTCGTCTCCATCTTCTTCAATCGGGTTTTTCTTTCTTTTCCTTTTCTCTTATTAGTAGTTGTAGCTTAATATTTAGTTTAAAAATGTTTGCTTTGTTGATTAGTGGTAGCTTTATTAATATGCGTAGTGAGTAGTTTTATTAGTGCTTGTTAAGTGATTAGTGATTTGGAATTTAAGTGCGGTTTTAAAAAGGTTTAAAAAATTAATAGTCAATTTACATACCGTCATTTACTTTTAATGCAATTTAAATACTTGTCATTTATTTTAAAAAGCATTTTACTTTACTTGTCATTTAATTTCTTGAAACATGTTTTTTAAGGATTTTAATTCGTTAAACCTAAGCCCGCACTTAAGGAACATTTCACGTCACTTAGCAAGCATATTTGTCATTTATATCTTTTAGATCAATTTTAGTTTAATCTTTTAGTTTTAAATCTTAAAATTAATATTAGTTTAATTTTTAGTTTAAAAATAGTTTAAAACCGAAACCAAAAACTTGAATGACAATCAAGCTTTATTTACAACTTGAACGTAGATTTCCATTCACCTCTCGCCGTGGAAAACGATGCCCGTGTTGATTACTTTTTATTATTTCCTAAGAATAATTTGTATGATACTTAGCTTGCGTATACGTATATGTATCTTATAAATATATATATTATATATAAGAGGGTTTTATTTGATATAAACGCGTTTGTGACAACGACCAATATCAACGGCTAACGAAGTATATAGGCATTTGTTTCCTGTCCCTTTCCGTCATTAGGACCGCACTGATGGCTTCTTTGACAGCCGCCAGGTAGATGACCAATTCTTCTCTTTCTTTCGGTGCAGTTAACATAGGCAATTCTGCTATCAATGTTTTTATTTGTTTGAATGTCGTTTCCGCTTCCGCAGTCCATTGGAAGTCACTTTTCTTTGTACATTTCTTTAGAGTTTTGAAGAATGGCAATGATTTTTCGGCTGATTTAGACAGAAATCTGTTGAGGCTTGCCAGCTTCCCATTTAGCCTTCGCACGTCCTTCAAACACTTTAGAGATGGCAAGGTGAGAACCGCTTCTACCTTATCCGGACATACTTTTAATCCGTCAGCCTTCACTTTGTACCTAAGAAACATGCCTTCTCTCATCCCAAAGGTGCATTTTTTGAGATTTAACTTCATGTTTATCTCTCTGAGGTTTTTGAATGTTTCCTTAATGTCTCTGATTACTTCTTACTCCGTGCGGCTTTTAATGACTAGGTCGTCCACATATACTTCCAAGTTCTGGCCAATTTGTTTTTGGAAAGCCTTATCCACCAGATGTTGATAAGTTGCTCCAGCGTTTTTTAATCCGAACGACATTTTTGAGTAACAGAATATTCCTTGGCTTGTGATGAATTCTGTCTTTTCCTCATCTTCCTCTGCCATTTTTATTTGATGGTATCCTTTGTATGCATTCAGGAAACATTTGAAAGAGTACCCCACAGAGGGACTCTACCTTCCAATCTATTTTCGGTAGCGGATATCCATCTTTGGGGCATGCTTTGTTTAAGTCCTTGAAATCCACACACATTCTCCAGCTGCCGTCATGCTTTTTCACCATTACTGGGTTTGACAGCCAACTGTGATAATGGAATTCTTTCATGATGCCAGTGTAAACTAGCTTTTCTACTTCTTCGTAGATTGCCTTATTTCTCTCAAGTGCTTGCCCCCTTTTCTTTTGTCTAACGGGTAGACATCTTTCACAAATATTTAGACTGTGCTCTGCTATGTGACGTGGAACTACAGTCATATCCGCTGGCTTCCAGGCAAATATATCGAGGTTGTACCTAAGCAGGCCGCATAGCTAATTCCGCCCTTCTTCTGTTAAAGTAGAGCCTATTGCTATAGTTTGTGTCACACCCCAAGAATTTCCGGTCAATATTTTAAACTTTTCCGACAATTATTTTTTACTTTTATATGTTACGTTTGAATCTGGCGGTTTACCGGGAAGTAAACCCGCGTAAATCTGAAAAACGTCATCGAACGCGTTCCGACATTGGATATTCATTAGTTTAGATATTATATGAGTTATTTTATCTTTTCTAAGTGTTTCGTAGCTTACGATCACTCCCAATATTTATTTTTACGCTTTATTGTCTAAATTGCGTTTTTCGCGTTTTTAACCTAACGGAACCCCGGAAACTCGAAATCTTTTCGTGTAAACTTTAGTTATCGTCCATCTCATATTGTTAAGCCAAAAATTTCATTCATCCCTCCCCCTATACTCAAAACATACGCATGCACACACTTAAATAGACCAAGAGCATTTTTTGAATTTTCAAGACAAAACACCATCACATGCATGCATTAAGAAGGGATAGTGACATGCTTGTTTTATCTTCACTACAAGCCAAAGGATCTTACACTTCACATGTATACCCTTGGACCATTATAGCACTATGGAATTTAAATTAAACATGGAACTATGGCTAGTTGCTTTGCTTGAACTTTTCCCCCTCTCCTTGGCCTACGTCGGACGAACCACAAGGACCATGAGGTCCTTGGTTCACTCTTTTTGCTAGTCACCCATTCCTAGTTCCAAAAATATCCTAAACCCTAGTCCACACACTATATAAACCTCACTTTGCAAGACTTAGTTCATTTCATACATTCCTTGCCTCATCAATAACATTTTTTCTCCCTCTCTTGCTCTCCTTGCCCACGGCACACACTAACACACACACAATCCATACTTTTGATTTCTACCAAGATTCACACATTCCATACTTTATTTTATCAAGATCCAAGGTTATTCCAAGAAGGTTTTCTTTTGATTTCAAGTATTTTCAAGATCTACAAATTAGGGTTTGGTTATTATTTGGGGTTTTTCAAGATCTATTGATTTTGGGTATAGATCTTGTGTTATTGCTTCTTGTTCTTCATTCTTGTAAGTATCTTGAATCTTTCTTTGTGGTTTTCTAACATTCTTCTTATATGTCAAATGATCCATACCTCCAATGTGTTTTGTGTTTCAATTTTTGAAAGATTTTAAAGACAAGATTTCATAAATAATGATACTACTTTATTTTACTAGTTAAATATTATGTTCTTGGTGAGATGAGAGTTGATGAGTGTTGCAACAATAGAAATGAAGGGATTAGGTTAGATTTAGGTGTGGTTTTGTTGTGGATTAGTTGTGAATGGAGATTAGGCATAATGCACGATTGTGAAGTTTGGGTGGATTTTGGTTGCGTTTTTGACAAAAAGTGCTTGTTGTCCCAAATTTGTTTTGAGGTTTTGGTCGACCTAAAAATGTTTTCATTAGGCGTAAAAGTAGTTTTTGAAGAGCTCGTTTGAATCTCATCAATATTATTTATCTTAATTGAGTTTGTGATTCTTTAATAATAAATGTTTAAAAAAAATATACTTCTCTAAAATTAATATCCTTATCAATGTTGTATATCATAATTAGATAAGTATTTGAATAAGTGTATTTTTACTTGTTTATGCATTGATACATATTTTGATAGATTATTTTTCAATTCTAATAACTTATATTTTTCAAATTATATGTGATGTATTTTCTTATAACACAACCATTTATGCTACGAAGAAAATAAAATGCATAGGATATATATTATCCTTTATAAATCATTTAATATGATAAGTTCATAAATTCCTTAAACATAATGTTTCCCAAACATCATGTTATCCTAGGTGAATAAATAAGAATAACATTCTTATTTAAGAATTTAGTCAAATATGAATATGAGTTTTAAGTTGTGCTTTTAAGTTGTATGAGCAAAGATTACATATGTTGTAAATTGGCTCGTGTTTGGTTTTTCGGAAATGACACATTTAGCAATTGCATTGCAATGTAAATTTCTTGAATATTTCGGACGAAACATCCAATTTGTCAATCCTACTTCATTATGTATTTCATGCATGTATTAAACATATTAGACTAATATTTGGAACACAACTACTGGACAAGTAGACTCAATATGGCATTATCAATACAAGTGTGAGTTATGATCCAATGCATATTCTTTTCATCTACAAACGGATGCAATTATTTTCATACCAATCTAGTGTGATTGAGTATGTAGATGCAAGACAATATCTTTTATTATAATTTGATATAATCTTGAAACTAAACAAATAAGAATCCGATTTCTTGTCCATACTCAAAAACTTGTCAATTAGATTCGATAAATATATCAACCATAATTTGAATAATGAATTGATATATTCTTGAAATCTTTCTTGACCCTCACGAACACTCATTTAAAAGAAAATAGATAAATATTTAAATAGTGTGTTCCATTAATCCCAAGATTAGTTGTAAATTTTACTTGTGCGAAAAACTATTTGTTGTTATGTATAATATACATAGTTTTTGACATTTTATGAGTATGAGTTTTCTAACCATTTTTATACAACACACATCTTTTGTAAAATACTATATGTTTAAAAAAAATATAATTATGTGTATGTTAAAACCATGCAAGCACAAGCATTCTCTTTTTCTTAGTTATTGATGTATTAATACAATCTTTTCTTTTGTTTGACCAACCCAAGGTCAAACCAAGCAAGTTGTTGAAAATATTTAAACGTGTTGTTGAAAATAGATTAAATCGTTGGAAATATTTAGGTGACTAGTTTTAATACATTTAATAATATACTTGACAAGTTATTGAACTCTTATTCCTAAATATATTCCCATACCCGAAAAGATTTACAAGATGTTTATGTAACATTTGTAAGTTAAGTGATCTATGCCTATATGCAATGCAAGAACAATTTTGCAATCTTAATGCAAGAAATCTAGCATAAGTTCTAGTTATTCATAATCCGAAAAACTAGCTACAAACGAATAGTGTACATGGCACATGTGCTTAGATATTCAATTAGCTTAATTACAAGTAGCAACGATCATTTAATAATTTTTACTAACTTAAGATATAAAGAAGTGCACATAATCACATAGCATACCACATAAACGTACTTGTCGTAGTTTTGTGTATTAGATACAACAATGTATACTTAGCTCGGTTTTGTTTGAAGACAAATTAGTTTCCTCCCCATTTCAAAAATCAAGTTTAATATTTTTGAAAAGTTAATTACACCATTTTTCAAAGATATACCGACTAGAAATGTCCGACTCGAAAGGAAAAGACAAAATACAAGTTTTACGTTAAAACGAGACTCAACGTTTTAGACAATAAGTAGTATTTTGCCTTTCTGACTAAATTAAGTTTGAAATAAATACTTGGAAGTATTTTTATATGAAAGTAGACTCAATTCTCTTCGAAATGGCGGGTGGCACGACTTCTACGGACTTACGGTTGATTTTATATGATTTTTCAAAGTTTCTGAAAAACTGCCGAATCAGACAGGTGGTCCCCTTAAAATTAAGGGGGCCGCCCAGGAATTAAGGGGGCCGCCCACCTGATACTCAGAATTTCAATTTTTGTAAAAAATTATTTTCTGACTTTGCGGAAAGGTGTACAACTTTCTGAATTTGATACCGAAGATATAACACTTATTTTAAGCATCATTTTTATCTCGAGCTAGTATCATTAGTGTATATAAGATCAAAACTAATACAAGTTAATCAACAAGACACTTTTCATATTTAATCCCCCTTAATGGGTAATTTGATACATGGATCGTACTCAATTTTTAAAACCATTTGTTTTGAAAATTAGAGCGACGTGGCTCTGATACCAATTGTGGAAATCGTAGAGGGGGGGTGAATACGTTTCCATTAAAAATCTTAAAATGTTTCGTATCAAATTACCGATCAAGCGTGATACAATATGATGAGTGTTCATACAAGTTATATACACATATTAATACATCGATTTACAACAATACAACCCAACACACAATATTCACATTTATTCAAGACATAATTAAGACTATATAATCAACACATCACACAATTGCAAGTATAAATATAAAGCGATAAATGCGAGTATAAATGTAAAGAGATAAGTGAAAGGAAATGCAAACCGGACACGATGATTTATAGTGGTTCGGTCATGAAGCATCTCTTCGCCCTACTCCACTCCCCGAGTACTCAACTCGAGAGTTTCTTCACTAGTCAACAAGCTCCCTTAAGGCGGAGAAAACCATACACAACGTTGCTTATATCAATTTCCGACACTAAGCTAAATGTCGAGTTCTAATCTTAGCTAGAACCAATCTACCACAACACAACTTCACGACTTCACTGTAACAATTCGTATTTTTGATCAATGAACGACGTCATTTAATTCACTATTTATTTTTTTTTCTCGTACGCGTTTGCTTTTAATTTTAATTATTACGTTAAATCACGTAAACTAAGAATCACCAATCAACGTAAACGGGCACCAAACGAATTAAAGTTTTCGTTACACAAAAAAATGTCGACAAAAAAAACAGATAACGATTCTCTAACACAAAGAAAAAAACTAAACCAAAAATCATTCCTCAATAAAAAAAACCACAAAAACAAGAAAAAAACTATAAAAAAAAACCATCATCTTTCTCACCCGCCGGTGCGCACTGACACCCACTCAGCAACTCCCATTTCCAACTACAAATCAAATCAACTACACCAATCCAACGTATCACTAACCACCCAAACAAAAACCACCCAAGTAGGAAACAAAAAAAAAACCTTCACATAACGAGATACCAACCGACAATATCAACCTCAACAATCACAACAACACTACACAAACAGTCAGCTTACAAACATCTTTCAGGAAACCTGATCACAACTACCCAACTTCTTACACATCTACACAACGTTCAAAACTTCATTCACTAACCATTCACAACTTCCACACAACTCCACCACCTTCACACCTTCACAACTAATTCACCATCACGCACACAACTTATGTCACAACTATCTATACACTACTATAAATAGATCACAACCAAAGACCAACTACAAAACCCACCAGATCACCATTATCAAGCAATTATACAAGTTTGGAATACATGGACTTGATTTATATGCATTGTGAATGTAGACCAATCACGAATGCCCAACTAGCCACATAACTTTCGAATCTTAATTATAACGAAAGTTCTTCCTCGTCTTGCACTTACAATGATGGATGATTGGATCACATTTTAAACAAACTTATAATAAGTTAAGTGATCAAAGGAAAAGGTTTGAAAGGAGGTTTTAGATCTAAGAAAACTTTGTGCAAAGAGGTGAGAACAATATTGGGGAATAGTCCAGTATTTATAGAAAAAAAGGATGGAGCTGAGGTTCTATGGCACGCCTGCCCTTGAATTAGGTTCGGCCCTCTTTAATTTTAAGTGGCCGCCCATAAAGAAATTTTAAGGGGCCGCCCCATATTCAGAACGTACGCTCCCATTTTTTGTCCCTATTCAGGGGAGGTGGTTACTAGACCAATTCTAGCAGTTTTAGTCCGAGAAATTTGAAATTCAAAATTTTTATTTTGAATAAAACATTTCTTATAAATACAAAAATGTTTTGTTTATATTTTTAAAAATGTTTGTCCCATTTTATAAATGTAAGGTTTAAAAAATTTCTTTGATCATTCAACAAATTAAAGTTTGTTTGTTCATACCTTTAGTGATTTACGTCGGGTGCGAACTTAAATTTATTGTTGAAGAAAACGTGAGACGTCGAAAGATGTTGACGAATTGATGATTAGTGATTACGAGTAACTTAAGCACTTTACGTTATGTGTTATAAGTTGTATGTTTGTCACCACCAAAACATAAAGAGAATGTATAGATTAAATATCGGAATATTTCTACCAACAAAATGGAACTGAATTGAAGACCCGCAATTAAATGAATACCACCCGATTTATTTAGCTAAAGCAAATAATCAAATTCGGTCTAGCTAAATAAACCCGTAAGCTCCACGCCTCATGAGTTGACCAGTCCATCAAAAGACAAGAAAAAGTTAAGCAATAAAATATATTGGTTCTATTTTTATAAAACTAATTAAGCTAAACTAATATTTTTGTATTTTTCAAAACTTTATTTACAATCTATTTTATAAAAAAAATTAACAAACTGTTCATTTTTAAGAAAACTTCAAACGTCCTTAACTGTTACATTCGATCGAATTGAGGCCCATTTTCATGAACTAAACTAAACAATAAAGCCCAAAATTAGATTTCGAAACTAAATGAAGCCCAATTCAAATTTCAACAAACCAAACGCAGCCTATGGCTGTTTTACTAAATTTTGTTTCAAAATCAAAATTTGATCAACTCTCCTAAAACTTTGTAAATTTAATAATGAGCTATATGAGTTCTAATTAAGCATTTTACCCAAAACGATAAGAACAATGTTAAGCAAATAAGCTCGAACCAATTCAAAATAAACTGAAACGAACAACTAGCAACAAAAACTATTAAGCTACCCCAATTAAGCACTTAATTAAAAGAGATTTAAATAGCCAATAAGAAATCACAGTAACAAACATAACATTTTTGCTAAGCTAGAAGAATACCGATAATACAAATAAGCTAATGGAAGCTTGTTCGCAAACTTAATGATCAAATAAGCTAAACCAAATAACTTGCAAACTGTATAAGCTAAAACGAAGAGAAATAAGCTATTAGGAAGCTTACTCGCTATAGCATAAGCTCAGGAAATAAAGACATAAAACAAGCATTTGAATTAAGCAATAAGCATATTAAGAACAATTCTTCATTAATAAACTAAATCGAAGATTTGAGTTACAATAATCCGAACTAAGTAAACTAAAAACCACTGTTTATAATAAGCTGGAACAAATACTACAACAACCTGAAATCTGAAAATAAGCTAAAACTAAATTATTAAGCTAAGAAAAATACAAAAGAAAACTTTTGAAAAACTAAAACCTACTACTGTAAATGTGGGGGAGCGGGTTTAATTTATACAAGATCCAGGGGGTGATATTGTAATTTTGCACCATGATTGAGCCATCATTAGCCAATGATTGGCTCTCATTTTCATTTACACGGATCGAGTATTAAAGCAGGCTTCGATCCACCAGTTCATTAAAGGCCACGTGTAGTTTTTGGTGGCTTATTTCGTACGCTTTAATGGCAGCCATAGGATCATTTTCATTTGCCCATTTCTTTTATTGGAGTGTCACGTGAGCTTGGTTGATTTAATTTAAAAGCACATGACCTTGAGTAACATAGCAGCTCCTCTATCAATTCCCACTTTGTAAGTGCAAATTGTCCTTTCCACGTGGCCAACCATCATTCTATCTTTCCATTTGGGCTGGATCTTGTTTATTGGGCTTAAACTATATTGGGCTGGCCCAGCCCAATTAAATGGGTTACGGGATGGCCCAATAAGATCTGAGGGCACCGTTGGCCTCGTAAATCCGTGCTCTTTCCAATGGTATGCTCGGGGCAATTTTCCGGCTTTGTCTTGATTTTAAATAATAAGCACTCTTGATCGAAACGAACCCGATAATTCTCGTTTTTTGCTTTGTTTTCAACCCTTTTTTACCTGCAAGACATAAAAATACCAAACAAACATATTTGCAATACAATTAAGCATATTTTAGTATTTTTAGTCCGATTAATAATGTTTTACGAGGTATAAAAGATGTGTATTTTAGCGAACATCAAATGTCACAAATTGTGAATTTTTATTTGTTACGCTTTTATGTGAGCCGTTATTTTGGTAATAGTGTTCCAATAATAATAAGAAGTGATACGCTATTAATTAAGTATTGTATGATATATTTTTTTAGATTATCATGGTAAACGTAATTCCTCCCGATCATGTGAATTATGTACCCGTTGTTGAGCCGAATCAACACGATGATGTTCCTGTTGTTCCCGAGCCTGTCTAAGAGGATGCAGACGAGGACCCGGAAGAAGAATTTAAGTAAGAAGAAGAACCCCAAGAAGAAAAAGATGATATGGAAGTCAACATCAAAGAAGATGAGAATGTGCTAGAGTTGACATATCCGTATGAAGAGGTGGATCCTCTTAACCCTCCACCGCCTGCTTCTGAGTCAGAACATAAGGATGTGATCGAGGTTGAGAACCCGATTGAGCATGTGGACGAGACTGTTCCTGCTAGCGTCCATGAGGTAGGTGAATCGTCTACTGCTCCTTTACTTCGAGAGGACAGTGATGGTCTATTGCCTGGTCTCACGAGGAGGGACATTAACTCTCTTTTTGGTCGGATGGCTTCTCTTTTAAGATGACTGTGTGGTCGCGAGACGGCGCATGCAATGGTCGAGAAGAAAGGAAAAGCAAAGGACGAGTATTATGGTAAGTTGATTTTGGATTTGGATAATGAAGTGTGTTCTAGTGTGGAGCAAGGAACGACCGCAATGGAAAAGCTGGTTGAGAAGCTTGGTAATGCTGAAGATAAGGTTGAGTGTAAAAATATGAAGAAGGAACTTAAAGAAGCAAGGTTTAGCAACACATTCCTTCGTATGCAGAACGAACGAGTCGAAAGAGATCTCTATTGGACTAGAGTTCGAGCTCATGAGTTCTATCAAGAGATGATTCGTAGAGGATTTGTGTTTGATAGAAGGACCGAATGAAGCTATCGATGTTCCGATTGAAGATGAGAATAGTCCATCATCTGAGCTGCGAGGATCTCTTCATGATGCTTAGTAGTTTAGATTCATTAGTAGTATCTTTATTTTGTAATCACTAAACTGAATCATCAGTTAGTAGAATTAGTGCTATTGGTTATAACGATTTGTATCATTTCATGAAACAATGCAACTATGTAATAACTCTTTTGTGATGAAAAATGAATGACTATCTTTTTATTACTACTTGGTGTTGTGTGACTGTTGTTGTGATTGATTTGTCATTGTACCATGTTATGAGTATATCATGTTATGAATGCTTATCAGATTGTTTTCTATGTGACGTGACAGAATCATGCCTCCAAAGTCTGCACCTTTGACTCAGGCTGCTATTCGTCGAATGATCAAGGAAAGTGTCGATGCTGCTATCGCTGCTGAGCGAGCAAAACATGCGAATGCTAGAAATGAAGCTAGAGGATCTGGACCAGTTAGGGGTTGTGACAACCGGCAATTTTCAAAACTTTAAATGACTATTTTACCCTTTGACTTTTTGGGTCCGACATGACTTTTTAACTTTTGACCTTTTAATGTCACGTAAAAACGATTACTGCATAACCAATAATTTTCCGAAAACATATTTAAATAATAAATCATATTTATTATTACATAATTCTCATTTATAAAATTTATTTTTCAAACTTATTTGGCTTGAAAACGAGAACAACGCGTACCGATAAAAAAATAATTAAATTATATTTAATAATCACTTTTTATTAAATAAAAATATTTAATAAATTATTTTACCTTTTATTCAAAAACGTTTGTTAAAAACGCGAATATTCGAGTAAAAGTTTTATTTTTACGGATAACTCTTGCCCATGACACCCAATGGCTACCAAATAAATAATAATCATTTTAAATATATTTTCTAAAAACAATTATAAAATAATAGTCGAGTGAATACTCATTTTCGTGGGAAAAACTATTTTAACCGCAACGACGCGACTTTCGTGTTTTGAATCAAACGTTAACTAGTCTAAACATGTCCCGAATCATTATTTAAATTTTTTTACACTTATGGTCCTTCTAGAAATATTTACAACATTAATCTTGATCTATTGGGCACTTGTCACTTCATTTTATAACTTATGGGTATATAAACAAATGAATTAGGGTTTCATTCAGTTTCATCAAACCCTAACATACACAAATCTTCCTCTCCTCCCTCTCTACTTTCCGGCGCCGTCACCCTTTTTCCGGCCAGATTCCGGTTGAATTTCGGCCACCAACAGTCGCCATCGCCACCACCACCTTTATCTCGTCACCCCCGCTGCCATCATCACCACCACCTCCACGTCCTTCATCACCACCCTACCACGACAGCTACCGCGGCTCAACAGCTGCATACCACCACCACCCCGCTACGCCAGCAGCCGTCGACCACCTCACCGAAACCACCATTTCCTTCACTCCTCATTTCCGATTTTGGTTGGTTAAATATTTTGTTAAAACTAATAACAGATTTAAAATGGTTTTGTTTGTTTTATCTTATTTCTTTTTTTTCTTCTTGTTTTGGTATTTTGATTCGTGTTGGTTTAATGGCGATATAGGGGTGTTTATTTTTCGTATAAACTGTCCGAGAAGGGGTGTTTGTTTCTACGTTTTATGGCCCAGCAAGGGCGTTTGGTTCTGTGGATAACACTGCCTATATGGGCGTTTGGTTCGCTGTTTTGCAGCACTTAAGGGTGCGTTTGGTTTGCCATTTTAGAGCACAAAGGGTGCGTTTGGGACAACAGCCCCAATAAGGGGTGTGTTTCGTTTTATTTATTTTTGTTTCTTATTTGATCTAGTTTAGATATATATTGCAACACGCGCGTACTTTGCAACATGGTTTTGATTAAAGTGGAAAACGTTGAATTTTGTAAAAATGGGAAACGTTGTATAAACGAATAGGTCATGCCGAAATTTATATACTTAGTATTTTTCGTTTAAAACTTTTATTATCGTGGAAACCCGATAAAAATGATTAAGTTATATAGTTTTTAAGAATATTAAATTGTAATTTCACAATAAACGAAAATGTTGAATTTTATAAAAATGGGAAACGTTGTATAAACGAATAGGTCATGCCGAAATTTATAAAAATTTCTATACTTAGTATTTTTCACTAAAATTTCTATTGTTTTAGAATACCGATAAAAGAACGAGATATAGTATTAATATCATTAATTTGTAATGATACAATAAACCGGTAAGTAAACAAAAACAATACTTTTACAAACGAGACAACTAGTTAAATTAAACTCGAAACGAAATACAAAATTATCAAATATTATTTTATAATTACTGACTAATAGACAAAAACTAACTTTGTAAAACATTTGAAAACGTTTATTTATCTAATTTGTAAACCATAAAACTGTGCTAACTTTAAGTAAGAACTGTTACTAATTAAATTGGTGATTTTCGAAAACCTGTCGAATTATTTGGTTCCAATTATTTTTCTTACGTTTCTTATATAATACTTGTAAAATATTATATATTGCGACTTATTATTTTGGTTGTTTGTCTTTATTATATAATTTACCATAGGAATTATATAATTGTTTCTTTTTCATATGTAATATATACGGAATATATTACATACTTTGCGTTTGCCTTTCGATTTATTTTATTTAACCAACCACCAAACTCTTACAACTTGAAACCTCAATCCTTTATCAACGTGTCGCGTTGATGTACTCATCCATCGAAAAACCCAATTCATCATCCTAAGCTTGTGGGACTTAGCCGTTAAGTTAAGCCGCATCTTCTGGTCGAGTCGTTCTGATTTTCGTCGTGCTTTGCTTATTATTTGCATTTCTGCTAATTGTTCTGAAACTTTGAGGTGAGTTCATAGCACCACTTTTTACTCGTTTTGAATTTACCTTATAACTTTTGGGGTGAGAAACATCCTAGTTTACAAACTCGTTTACACTACTGAATTTCAAACTCGTATACGTTGATTACAAATTTGTTACATGATTGATATCACACTCGTTTTTACTTATGGATATAAGTACTTTAAGCTTTTATGAAAACGTTGGTTGTTTTTACTATGGACACAAGTATCTTGGTTTACTCTCCCTGTTTACGTGTTGCCTAAGTAGCGTTTAGACCACTATTGCCTAAAATATCATGAACCGTTAATTACTGTAATCGTCCTGTTGGTTAAGTGAGCACGAGTGAATAAATAGATCTATTGGACTAATTATCCCTTTTCGGGTAAGAAGCACTTGCTGTTCGAGTTTGCCAAGAACAAACGGATATATGTCACGTCGAATCTGGTTAGGTGGTCTTTGGTCGGACACCTATAAGGGCAAGCAATTACTTGGCATGTTATATGCTACTTCCGTTATTAGCTTCGGTGTCATGAGCTTAGCGCAACGTAAATACCTTTTTATGTGAAGTTGTATCTGTTATAATTGTTGCATACGTTTTGGAAACTTGTGGTCCATACTGCTTTGGTTGAACGTTACTAATTACTAAATACTTTTCATAATACTGTGAGTGAAGCAGTTTTCGCTAAATGTTTTTTATCCTCATAAATGTTTTACTTAAACCTATGAATTCACTCAACTTTGTGTTGACCGTTTTTAGCATGTTTTTCTCAGGTGTTTAGCTTTGGACTTCTTGATGTGCTATGTGGAGTCTACGTGCAATATGATACCATTATCATGACTTTATTTCTTATTCATACTCGTCGTCTTTTGAAAACCAAATTATGCTTCCGCTACATTTTTCTTACGCTTTCGCAAATGTTAAATTTCTTTTGAATCTTGTAAAACTTATCTATTTTTTAATAATGCAACTAGTTATGATTTTCAAAACGTTCATTAGTGGTCGTTCTCTCATGCTTTGTATGATGTATATTATGATGTCACGCCCTCGGACACGTATTCCGTCCAGGCCCCGTCTAGGGGTGTGACAGATTGGTATCAAAGCCAAGGTTATAGAGAACCAGGTAGAATATCTAGGTAGAATATCTAGGTCTGGTCTATAACCAATATGTGATCCTTACGTACTTTTATGTGTGCCTTATACGTGTATTTGCTATGAGCTTACGCTTGTCTTTTCTCTGTGATTATCTTTTCTCTGCGGTTATCTTTTCTCTGTGGTTATCTTTTCTTTGCAAGTATCTTTTCTCTGCGGTTTACGTTCGCCTTACGTATATTCCTCTATTTACTTATATGGAAGTTGTCTATATAAATATTAAACTTTTCTAAGACATTGTGGATGACACAATGGTCTCTAAAATTTGTCTAAGACATTGTAAGCGATGCAATGGTCTCGAACTTATTTTTCATAACCTTATACAATATCGTTTTACACGAAACCCATCACAGCATTGGTTTACGTAGAATTATGTATGAATCTAAGTATTACAAGTCTTGTATGGGCGGGACTTGTAACAGGAGGTTTAATATGATAATTGCTATGTAAACTCGTTCATAAAGACCTTTATCTTATTTACTTTAACCGTGTACGCATCAACTATTTTGAACTCTATGTCGATCTCGCTTGATTGTTTTACTCCCCGTCTCCGAAGACGAGTTTTAAACACTCGTCCCATACTCATTAGAGTGCCTGCATCGTTATGTCATCCACCACCTTGAAGGTTATGTGAGTACGCGTATTGCATCAGAAATTATTAAGTAGGATGATTTATAATCTCTTTATTTGAAAGGATTGGGACGCCTCTTCGTTTAAATAAATAATTTGTAAATCACCGAACAATAAGTTTATCAATTCACTATTTAAATTAATTAGGATACTTCTTTATGAAAATAATAAATTATAAATGAGTGGGCTTAATGGTATTTAATATGACATAAGTATGAACTCAAACCCGATAATCACTGGAATCCGTTAAAAAGGTCTAGAAACACAATCGCGTCTTACCACTCAGCGGAATCTGAAGTCCTCACTTGAACTACCTTATCTCATTCTTAAGTTATTACTTTTGCCGTTACAAACTCCTACGATCATGAACCGTTT
Source organism: Tanacetum coccineum (assembly GCA_026074375.1). Lineage (NCBI taxonomy): Eukaryota > Viridiplantae > Streptophyta > Magnoliopsida > Asterales > Asteraceae > Tanacetum > Tanacetum coccineum. Next base: position 8,411 of record BQNB010069363.1, on the reverse strand, counting down.
GTAGAGCTAACCGACTTGTGCACTCTTGAGCTAATGAATTTGATTCATCGTCGAACTAACGACTGCGTACAATATTCCACCGCCTATCGCATAAGATTTCTCGCGAGCTCCTCCCATTTGTTGACCTTTATTCTGGGGATGTTATTTCTCGAAATATCCTCACTCTCCGCATCCCATCACCATTTGTTATAGTTATTGTCGCTATGTATTCTTATACTTTTACTTATGATTCAAGACTCCATATGTTTGTGCTATGATTTTCAAATAATTAAAGAGAATTATTATTTTAATGAAGATTTTTGATGATTTCGGATATATATTTGTTCTTGATTGAGAGTATGTGAGATCCGTGAGTTGCAACAAAGGTGGCGACCCCCCCCCCCCCCCCCCCCCCCCCCCCCCCCCCCCCCCCCAGCCCCTCCCCCCCCCCCCCCCCCCCCCCCCCCCACCCCCCCCCCCCCCCCCCCACCCCCCCCCCCCCCCCCCCCCCCCCCCCCCCCCCCCCCTCCATTTGTTATAGTTATTATTGATAAGTATTCTTTATACTTTTACTTATGATTCAAGACTCCATATGTTGGTGCCTATGATTTTCTAATGATTAAAGTTGAATATTCTATTTTAACGAAGATTTTATGTGATTTTGGATATATACTTGTTCTTGTTGAGAGTATGTGAGATTTGTGGTTTTTTACAAAAAAACAAAAGATGGCGATGAGGTTAGGCTAGAATTATAGTGAATTTGGTTTATTGGTTTTGGCGTAAAAGAATTTTGGATAGTTTAGGAAAATATGATGGCATTATGGTCAAGTCCATGGGTGATTTATAAAAATATAGTTGCTGATCCGAGTTTTAAATGAGGGTAAACGGACGTTCAAAAATGTTTCGAAAGGATTATTAAGTGCCGAAAGTCTTTGAAAATATTCGTGGAGCTTCTTAACATTAAAACGAAGGTTGAGGAATTTTTTTTATGATAAGTTGTTGCCATGGGTCGTTTCTAAATAAATCAGTTATATTTTTCTAAAAATGATAAGTCGTTACCGTTGGTTGTTTCTAAATATAGCAAGTTTTATATACATTTAGCGAGCTAAGGATTTTGGTTAGACGCTAGGGTTTCACTAGTTCATTTTTGTAAATATGAAAACGATTAAATTAGGGGATACTATTAACGTCCCGAAACTAAAAACTCTTCTAAATAGAAACTTTCTATAAATAGTAACTTTTCGTAAGAACGTCGTAACATCTTCATAAACTTAATAAGTTCGTAAAAACACATTTTGTTGACTAAACTAAAGCACAAACATATATGGTTGTCTATTTCGTTATTAAACGTTGTGTGCAACGTTCCGTTATTATTATTATTTCTCGTTCTACGGCGCGCCCGCTTATTAAGTCGCGGTTGGAGCCGTTCGGTTATACTTTATTCGCATCGTTCGCTTACGGTGAGTTGAGTCATGATACATCCCCGTGCTTCCTAAGTAAGTTGAATACTTACATTCGTTAGCCTCATCCGATATTAATCGTCGAACCTTATAGATATCATTAGACTCTGCCCTTAAACATTTGAAACCTTATATAGACATACCCACGCGTCTACACCTTCTCCTTTGATATTTTCACTATTAAGGGACTTCCCTTATAACATGTTTATATCAATCATAAAACTTGTAATGATATTTAAAAAAAAATACTTATTCTGATGGATTAAATATCCTGGCCAAACCTAGCCAAAATTTATGTATATTAAGAAGTGTCGAAAAATCAAATTTTGCTGAATAAAGTTATCGACGTCATGTCTAAAACTGGTTATTTAAATATTAAATCTTTTCTTGGTCACACAATAGGTTAACACAAATCGAATCCTGGGACGGGATTCCTTTAAGGGGTAGGTAATGTGACAACCGGCAATTTTCAGAACTTTAAATGACTATTTTACCCTTTGACTTTTTGGGTCCGACTTGACTTTTTAACTTTTGACCTTTTAATGTCACGTAAAAACGATTAATGCGTAACCGGTAATTTTCCAAAAACATATTTAAATAATAAATCATATTTATTATTACATAATTCTCATTTATAAAATTTATTTTTCAAACTTATTTGGCTTGAAAACGAGAACAACGCGTACCGATATGAAAATAATTAAATTATATTTAATAATCACTTTTTATTAAATAAAAATATTTAATAAATTATTTTACCTTTTATTCAAAAACGTTTGTTAAAAAAGCGAATATTCAAGTCAAAGGTTTATTTTTACGGACAACGCTTGCCCGTGACACCCAATGGCTACCAAATAAATAATAATCATTTTAAATATATTTTATAAAAACAATTATAAAATAATAGTCGAGTGAATACTCATTTTCGTAGGAAAAACTATTTTAAACGCAACGGCATAACTTTCGTGTTTTGAATCAAACGTTAACTAGTCTAAACATGTCCTGAATCATTATTTAACAAAAATTACACTTATGGTCCTTCTAGAAATATTTACAACATTAACCTTGATCTATTGGACACTTGTCACTTCATTTTATAACTTATGGGTATATAAACAAATGAATTAGTGTTTCATTCATTTTCATCAAACCCTAACACACACAAATCTTCCTCTCCTCCCTCTCTACTTTTCGACGCCGTCACCCTTTTTCCAGCCAGATTTCGGCCGGATTCCAGCCACCAACAGTCGCCATCCCCACCACCACCTTTATCCCGTCACCCCGCTGCCATCATCACCACCACCTCCACGTCCTTCATCACCACCCTACCACGACAGCCACCACCTCCACGCTACCGCGGCTCAACAGCCGCATACCACCACCACCCCGCTACGGCATCAGCCGTCGACCACCTCACCGAAACCACCATTTCCTTCACTCCTCATTTCTGATTTTGGTTGGTTAAATATTTTATTAAAACTAATAACAAATTTAAAATGGTTTTGTTTGTTTTATCTTATTTCTTTTTTTTCTTATTTTGGTATTTTGATTCGGGTTGGTTTAATGGCGATATAGGGGTGTTTGTTTTTGCGTATAAACTGCCCGAGAAGGGGTGTTTGTTTCTGCATTTTGTGGCCCAGCAGGGGCGTTTGGTTCTGTGGATAACACTGCCTATATGGGCGTTTGGTTTGTTGTTTTGCAACACTTAAGGGTGCGTTTGGTTTGTTGTTTTAGAGCATAAAGGGTGCGTTTGGGACAACAGCCCCAATAAGGGGTGTGTTTCGTTTTATTTATTTTTGTTTCTTATTTGATCTAGTTTAGATATATATTGAAACACGCGCGTACTTTGCAACATGGTTTTGATTAAAGTGGAAAACGTTAAATTTTGTAAAAATGGGAAACGTTGTATAAACGAATAAGTCATGCCGAAATTTATTAAAAAATTATATACTTAGTATTTTTCATTTAAAACTTTTATTATCTTGGAAACCCAATAAAAATGATTAAGTTATATAGTTTTTAAGAGTATTAAATTGTAATTTCACAATAAACCGGTAAGTAAACGAAAACTATACTTTTACAAACGAGACAACTAGTTTAGTTAAAACGCGTAACGAAATACTAAATTATAAAATATTATTTTATAATTCCCGACTAATAGACAAAATAATAACTTTTGTAAAAACTTTGAAAACGTTATTTATCTAATTCGTAACTTTAAAACGTGTGATTACTTTTATACGAGAACTCTTTACTAATTTATTTGTTGGTTTCCGAACACGTATAGAGTTATACTGTTACAATTATTTTCTCACGTTTCTTATAAAATACTTGCGAAATATTATATACTTCGAATATTTATCCTTTTTGTTTTCCTTTTTCTTATATATAATACGCGCCACATATTATATATTTTTCTTATCTTTCATATGTAATATATGGGGAATATATTACATACATTGCGTTTGCTTTTCGATTTATTTTATTTAACCAACCACCAAACTCATACAACTTGAAACCTCAATCCTTTATCAACGTGTCGCATTGATATACTTATCTATTGGAAAACCCAATTCATCATCCTAAGCTTATGGGACTTAGCCGTTAAGTTAAGCCGCATCTTCTGGTTGAGCCGTTCTGATTTTCGTCGTGCTTTGCTTATTATTTGCATTTATGCTAATTGTTCTGCAACTTTGAGGTGAGTTCATAGCCCCACTTTTTACTCGTTTTGAATTTACCTTATAACTTTTGGGGTGAGAAACATGCTAGTTTACAAACTCGTTTACACTACTGAATTTCAAAATCGTATACGTTGATTACAAATTTTTTACATGATTGATATCACACTCGTTTATACTTATGGATATAAGTACGTTAAGCTTTTACCAAAATGTTGGTTGTTTTTACTATGGACACAAGTATCTTGATTTACTCTCCCTGTTTACGTGTTGCCTAAGTAGCGTTTAGACCACTATTGCCTGAAATATCATGAACCGTTAATTACTGTAACCGTCATGTTGGTTAAGTGAGCGCGAGTGAATAAATAGATCTATTGGGACTAATTATCCTATCCGGGTAAGAAGCACTTACTGTTCGAGATTGCCATGAACAAACGGATATATGTCATGTCGAATCTGGTTAGGTGGTCTTTGGTCGGAAACCTGTAAGGGCAAGTAATTACTTGGCATGTTATATGCTACTTCCGTTATTAGCTTCGGTGTCATGAGCTTAGCGCAACGTAAATACCTTTTTATATGAAGTTGTATCTGTTATAACTGTTGCATACGTTTTGGAAACTTGTGGTCCATACTGCTTTGGTTGAACATTACTAATTACTAAATAATTTTCATAATACTGTGAGTGAAGTAGTATTCGCTAAACGTTTTTTATCCTCATAAATGTTTTACTTAAACCTATGAATTCACTCAACTTTATGTTGACCGTTTTTAGCATGTTTTTCTCAGGTGTTTAGCTTTGGACTTCTTGACGTGCTATGTGGAGTCTACGTGCATTATGATACCATTATCAAGACTTTATTTCTCATCCATACTCGTTGTCTTTTGAAAACCAAATTATGCTTCCGCTACATTTTTCTTAGGCTTCCGCAAATGTTAAATTTCTTTTGAATCTTGTAAAACTTATCTATTTTTTTGAATAATGCAACGAGTTATGATTTTAAAAACGTCCATTAGTGGTCGTTCTCTCATGCTTTGTGTGATGTATATTATGACATCACGCCCTCGGATACGTATTCCGTCCAGGCCCCGTCTGGGGGTGTGACAGGGGTCAGGATGCCGCACCTGCTATTCATGAGTGCACTTTTGCTGGGTTTATGAAGTGCAATCCTACTGCTTTTCATGGTACTGAAGGAGGTGTCGAATTGCAAAGATGGATCAAGAAAACTGAGAGTGTTTTTGGAATCAGTGAATGTGTAGAGGGCAAGAAGGTTAAGTTTGCTGCTGTAACTCTGCAAGGACCTGCTTTGACTTGGTGGAATGCTAAGGTTGCAACCATGGGTTTAAAAATGGTAAACCAAATGCCTTAGATTGAGATGAAGCAACTAATGACTGCAGAGTTTTGTCCAATAGAAGAAGTTCAAAGAATGGAGCACGAACTGTGGAACTTGAAGGTTAAGGAGTATAATATTGTGGCTTATACTCAGAGGTTCAATGATTTTGCTTTGATATGTCCGAGAATGGTTGAACCAGAAAGAGTGAAAGTTGATGCTTACATCCGAGGATTGACTGATAACATCAAGGGTGAAGTTACTTCTTCTAAGATTGCTAACCTGAACGAAGCCATGCGTATGGCTCATAAGTTGATGGAACAGAAATCGCAAGCTAGAAATGAAAGAATCTTGGAAGGAAAGAAACAAAAGTAAGAGAGCTTTCAAAGTGGAAATAGTAGTGGTAAGGACAATCATATGGACAACTCACGCCAAACTTTGCAGAATAACCAAAAGCAAAGGAATGTGCGAGCCATGGTTACCGCTCCTACTGATGGAAATGTGTCTTCTGGATCACTTCCTTTGTGTGAACGATGTTTTACTCGCCATGTTTGTCTGTGTACTATCAAGTGTCACAAGTGTGGAAATTGGGCATAAGGCAAGGTACTGTAAGGAGAAGAATGTTTCCATGGGTGCGAATGCTCTGCCCATTTCGACTTGTTATGATTGCGGTGAGCAAGGTCATACTAGGAATCGATGCCCAAGGAAGGTTAAGCAAGAGGAAGTTGGAGAAGTTTGTGGTCGAGCTTATGCTATTAAGGATGCTGAGCCAAAGGGTCCGAATGTGGTTACTGGTATGTTTCTGCTCAATAACCGCTATGCTTTTGTTTTATTCGATTCGGGTTCCGATAGGAGTTTTATGGATACTAGATTTAGTCATGCTTAATATCGATCCGGTTAAAATAAGAGCTAGTTATGAGGTAGAGTTAGCTGATGGAAGGGTAGTTAGTACGAACACTGTTTTGAAAGGTTGCACTTTGAATTTAGTAAACTATATTTTTGAAATCGATCTTATGCTGATTGAGCTTGGTACGTTTGACGTCATAATCGGTATGGATTGGCTTGTCAAGCAAGATGCCGTTATCGTCTGTGGCGAGAAAGTTGTTCGTATACCGTACAGAAACAAGGTGTTGATAGACGAAAGTGACAAGGGTGTGTCTCGATTAAAGGTCATATCTTGTATTAAGGCCCGTAAGTACGTCGAGCGAGGTTGTCATTTATTTTTGGCACACGTAACGGAGAAGGAATCAAAGGAGAAACCATTGGAGGATGTGCCTGTAATTCGTGACTTTCCTGAGGTGTTTCCTGAGGAGTTGTCAGGACTACCACCGTCGAGGCAAGTAGAGATTCGAATTGATCTAGTACCAGGGGTTGTACCTATTGCACGTGCACCGTATAGATTGGCACCGTCTGAGATGAGAGAGTTGTCGGTACAATTGAAAGAGCTGCTGGAGAAAGGATTTATTCGTCCGAGTTCATCACCGTGGGGAGCACTGGTGTTGTTTATGAAAATGAAAGATGGATCTTTTAGAATGTGTATAAATTATAGCGAGTTGAACAAGTTGACTGTCAAGAATCGTTATCTTCTTTCGAGAATTGACGATTTATTTGACCAACTACAAGGTTCGAGCGTGTATTCTAAGATCGATCTGCGATCAGGATATCACCAGTTACGCATTAAGGAAGAAGACATTCCAGTTACTGCATTTAGAACTCGGTATGGTCACTTTGAGTTCCAAGTAATATCGTTTGGATTGACTAATGCGCCGACTGTGTTTATGGACTTGATGAACTGAGTATGCAAGCCATATCTTGATAAGTTCGTCATAGTGTTTATCGATGATATTTTGGTTTATTCCAATGACGAAGAAGAGCACGAAAAGCATTTGAAGATCATTTTAGAGCTGCTTAAGAAAGAGAGATTGTATGCCATGTTTTCAAAGTGAGATTTTTGGCTAGATTCGGTACAATTCCTTGGTCATGTGATTGATCGTAGTGGTGTTCATATTGATCCTGCCAAGATCGAAGCCATTAAGAGTTGGGCTGCATCTATAACACCTCGTGTTTTAGGTCATTGTACGACATTATGTAATTCACAATTCATTTTTAGGGTTTTACGCGTTTGCTTTTAAATCATAATCGTTAAGCTAAATCGCGTAAACTAAAAATGATCATTCAATATAAACGGGCATTAAACAATTAAATGTTTACATCAAGCAAGTGTTATATGATTATTTAGAGGATAATTATTAGCATTGCACATTTTATTTTTATTGGTTACGTTAAGTGTTTACGTTTCGCGATAAAGTACGTTTAGGCCTTCCCGGAAGCACGTTAACTTATCTACGCTTCATCAAATACCCAAAAATTATACCCAATACATAAAGTTTATTTAAAACTTCAAGTATTTATCACTTTATACATATTCATTATGAAGGAATTCAAATCATAACTTGCAATGTACAAGTTATACATTTTTCTAAGTCTACATTATATAAATGATCAAATACATATCTAGCTTATACATATACATATATTTCGTGTGTTATGACTAGGATAAGCCAATATGAGACCAAGAACTTCACAAATATCTTTCCTAAAAGATCTAGCATGCAACTTGAACCATGACTCATCTATGACTAGCCAAATCTTATCAAGATAAGCCCTAGCTTCTTCCATAAGCTTGGCCACCTTGCATGCTTCCACTTGACACAAATATCTTCTCCAAGTAGTATAAATACCCATTCATGTGTGAGCTAAGAAGTCATAACATATTTCCTTATCAAAGAAATCACAAAATCTCTTCCTTTGTTCACTCCATATCCTACGGCACCAAACATACTCTATACACAATCCATTGATTGATTTTCTATCATTATAAAAGCATACTCACATCATATCTAAGGTATTCTAAGAAGGTTTCAAGAGTTGGTTAACCATTTGTAAGGAAGGAATCAAGAAAAGAA
>BQNB010069362.1:0-33512 GCA_026074375.1 Tanacetum coccineum | reverse complement strand
GAGTTTGCAAATTGGTATTTGAATTTGACATTCTGATAAAGTTGTGAATGAATATCGGATCTTAAGTGTTATGAAGTGTTGATTGAATTGTGGTTTTGAAATGAATTAACGTTCACGGGATTTTACAAATCTATGATTAAACCGAGAAATAGAATTCTTTCGCGGGATTTTACTAAATCAAGAAGAAACCGTGAATGAATAATTAATTGACGTTTTAAGTATGATTAAGTTGATTGTTGGTTTGATTGGTTGTGTTTGTTGTGTTGAGTAATTGTCCTTGTAGTCCGAATTAAAGTCCAAAGTCCTTGTAATTAGTCCTTGAAGTTTGTTTGTCTTGATGTTATGTTTTGATTAAACGGTGATTAATAGATTCCCAAATTCGGTCAAATACCACCTGATTCGGGAAATTAGGGTTTCAAAACATAGGTTTTCAATGGACAAAACGCAGGAGCAAATCTCAACTTGTAGATAAAACTCAAGAGCAAAACGCAGTGACTTTTGAGCAAAACGCAACGAGTATGAGCAAAACGCAACGAGTCTGAGCAAAACGCAACACTTCTTGGTCAAAACGCAACACTTGAGCAAAACGCAACGAATATAATCAAAACGCAATTAACTCTTGAGGCAAAACGCAATCAAGAAATTAATTGGGCAGAGTTTCTCTTAGTCAAAACGCAGTGAGGGTCTTCAACTTGTGACAAAACGCAACAAATCTGATCAAAACACAACGAGTCTTGAGCAAAACGCAACGAGTCTGATCAAAACGAAACGAATCTGATCAAAACACAACGAGTCTTGAGCAAAACGCAACGAGTCTGATCAAAACGAAACGAATCTGATCAAAACGCAACGAGTCTTGAGCAAAACGCAATGAGTATGATCAAAACGCAACAAATCTGAGCAAAACGCAACGAATAGGACAAAACGCAGTTGTACTATTTGGACCACAAGTTGATTTTGACCAAAACGCAACCAAGAATTACTTGATAAGAGGCAAACCGCAACCAAGAAAAAATCTTTAATCTTTTATCTAGGCCACGAAATGAATTGTAGAACCGCAATAAACGATGCAAGGGTTTGTTTTAAGCACGAAAGTACCATACTTTAACACCATAAGTCACGAAATAAAATCAAACCATGGTTTTTTCTTGCTTTTCTAGTCGAACCAAAAAGAAAAGAAAAAAGTAACCACGAATTCAATACAAGCAAACACTAAACACCCCTTGGCGAGTGATACCACATGTTATCCCATGTATTTAATCCATTACACAACACTAATCTTTACCAATATGCTAGAAAATAATAAGAAAACTTAGAGAGAGAAAGTAGGGAGAGAAACAAGAAAGGAAGAATAGATTAGAGAATTTGGAGGATTACAAGTGAGGAAAATGTAACCAACTCCCTTCACCAAGTGTGGTGGAGGGATATTTATACCCATGCCTTGCTATCTTGGCACTTGGGCTTTCTAAACGGGCCGGGCTTGGTTTAACTTGGGCTTTGAGCCCGAAACATGGACAATATTAGATTACAATCCAAGCCCGTTGAACCCGACTAGCCTATTACAATACAAGACCTAGTTTGACTTTCTAAGACCGATAACATTCTTGTATGACTTAATATAATTAAGGCTAACAGAGACATCGTGTAATTCCATATACTTTAGTAATCGTTCTGTTTTTGGTATCATTCGTTAACTCGTTTAGTTTACCTTGGCTAAATAATTGCTCTTGTATTTATTATGATGTTTGAAGGCTAATACGTTCGGGTATTAGCCATTATTATGAAGATTTGAATGTTTGATATTGTTTATCTCGATTTCTTGATTTATCGTTGTATGATTGTTTATGTTTATCAATTCATACTTGTTTACGTGCTTTCGTATGCGACCTATCATTCAACTGGATCTAGTGATATGGACCAAGTAATCTAGAGTCCAAGATAGCTCTCCATATAGTGATTTATACATCTAGAATCATAGGATCACAAGTATTGTCCTTCTAAATATGTGTCTAGGATACGCTTTGGGCTTAACTAGTTAATTGGATATTGCCAATGGTTTATTGAACGTGTTGACTAGAAGGTGAACCTAGATAATTCAACAAATAATGTACTGATTCCATTGGATAGTTAGATAAGTGGACTACTAGTGTATAAATTGCCATTAAGCAGTAAGTAGGTAAAGTCTCTATGAGCTAGGGTTTAACAAGATCATCATTGCTTTAATCCCTAAGATAGATTATAATCAGCAAATAAGGATGCTTTATGCGGATGCTTTAATTATGACAGAATTAATGTGTCTAGGTCTTAGAGAGATGTCCCGCCTAAGTCTTAAGAATGATATTCCACCTCGAGAGAATGCTGGAGGACCTAGACCAGCCAATACTGGAGGAGTTGTCGCACCGGATGTGCACGGATGTTCATACAAGACAATCCTGAACTGCAAGCCACACTCTTTTAATGGAACTGAGGGTGTTGTCAGACTGAGTTGTTGGTTTGAGAAGATGGAACAAGTGTTTGAAATCAGAAAGTGTGCCGAAGAGGACAAGGTTAAGTTTGCAGCGTGCACTTTTGAAGGTCGTGCTCTGACCTGGTGGAATGGTAATGTGAACACTTTGGGACTTACTAATGCCAACCAAATCCCCTAGAGCAATGTGAAAACTATAATGACGACTAAGTACTGTCCGGCAACTGAAATTCAGAAAATCAAACAAGAACTATGGACTCTGACTGTGAAAGGAGATGATATTGAGGGCTACAACAACCGGTTTCATGAGTTAGCATTGATGTGTCCTAATTTGGTTACTCATGAGAAGAAGAAGATTGAGCGCTACATTCGAGGACTACCTGAGAGAGTCAAGGCAAATGTTACCTCTTCAAAACCTGCAAGTCTCCATGATGCTATAAATATGGCTCGTGAGTTGATTGAACAAGCAATTCAGGCTAAGGCAACAAGAATTGGTAAAAGTAACAAGAGAAAATGGGAGGATCACTAAATAAACAATAACAACAACCACAACAACAACACTTATCACCAGCAGCAAAATAGAAGACAAGAAGTTGCTAAAGCCTATGCTGCCGCCCTAGCTAAGCGAAAGGGTTGTCTTGGGAACCGACCACTGTGCAATTAGTCTAATTTACATCATGTTGGTCAGTGCCCTCCTAAGTGTAGGAAATGCAAAAGAATTGGTCATCAAACTAGGGACTGTTATAGTAAGACCCTGATGACATCAAGTAATGTCTATTTTATAGCATCATTTATCCCATATTATTAATCCATTTTGTATTGTTATTGCAAAGAATTGTTACTTAATCGTTCATATTTAAGAATTGCAGTAATTATGAAGTACTTGGTGAATATTAGCAAAGGAACGCAATCTAGAGCTTAAATGAAGATATTTTGAAGATTACTATTCTGAAGACCAATACGTCGTATCCATCAAGGAAGATACGGCGTATCCGTGCCTGTACTCACCAAAGACCACAAAGGAATGAAGCTCAATACGCCGTATCCAGAGAGACTCAATACGTCGTATTCAAGATATAGTATGTGAATATTCTTGAAGATATCAAACGTGGTCCCTACTCCAAGAAATCCCTAATACGCCGTATCTAACCCATTGGATACACCGTATCGAACCGACTTCCAGACCTTATAAATAGAAAACTCAAAAACGAGTTTTAAGGGTGCTAAATTATATTCTCGATACCTAAACCACAAAAGTCAATTTTTAGAGGAGAAAAAGAGCAGAAGAGGTCAAGCAACGTTATCAATTCCATAGGAGACAACGTGTAATTCCATATACTTTAGTAATCGTTGGGGGGGGGTGGGGGTGGAGTGTGAGGTTGGGGGGGGGGGGGTGGTGTGGGGGGGAGACGGTATATTCTGTTAATTATCCAATAACCCTATGAGACAACATTTAATTCCATATACTTTAGTAATCGTTCAGTTTTTGGTATCATTCGTTAACTCGGTTAGTTTACCTTGGATAAATAATTGCTCTTGTATTTATTATGACGTTTGAAGGCTAATACCTGCGGGTATTAGCCATTATTATGAAGATTTGAATGTTTGGTATTGTTTATCTCGATTTCTTGATTTATCATTGCATGCTTGTTTATGTTTATCAATTCATACTTTGTTTTACGTGCTTTCCGTAAGCGACCTATCATTTAACAGGATCTAGTTGAAACGGACCAAGTAATCTAGAGATGGGATATCTCTCTATAAACGGTGCATTTCTATCAACTAGAATCATAGATCAAAGTATTGTCCTTCTAAATCGAATATGAGCGGGAGGCTGTGGGAAGGAGGAGTCAGGAAGGGTGCTTAACTAGTATAATAGGGTGAACCATTGCCAATCGAGTTTTGATTGGGACGACGAGGGTTGGACAGAGGAAGGTGAAGACCTAGATAATTTATAACAAATAACGAATTGATTTACATTGATAGTGTTGGAGGCAAGTGGCAATCTAACCTTAAGACTGTAATACACTTCCCGCCAACAAGTAACACAAGATGGTAAAGCTTATCTCTATGAGCATCGGGTTTAACCACAGCAATCACGCCATTGCTCTAAATCCTAAAAATATGATTATAGGAGTAGGGGCGCGCAAAAAAGAATCGCTTTATTGGCGGGATGGCTTAAATATAACAGAGATTAATGTTGTCAAGAGTTCTTAGGAAGAAGTCCCCCTGAGCTTACGTCATAATAAGGACATCGTTCTAGCCCACTATCTTAGAGAAGAATATCATTGCACTAAATAAACAAACAACGATCTAATCGGCTTAATAATGGTTTGAATAGCTAGTGTTTTCTGGTACTATAATAGACGGCGAGCCGCGTCATGTTAACAATTGTTAAATTAGAGTGCGATGTCGCGAGAGTTGAGGTTAAAGTGTCTTGAATATGAATGTAGTCACCAGACACAATACCAGAGGCCAGATACTCTCTAGGTGTGTCGTGCAAATAACCCCTTTCACCTTTTAGAATTAGGTTTAGAACTAACATAGTGTTAGCATAAGATTAGACACTCTCAAAGAACTCCTCGACATTTACAACAATAGAATCATACGATCAAACCCAAAACAATAACTAACATAAAAAATTGACAGAGATATATCTACTACACACACAGACTATCTCATGTGTTTCGCAACACACCCAACGACTCAACCTTCATGTGTTCGACACCCTACGTACCACGAATCTACCACCGACCAGGTACACTGTCCGTTAAAGTGGAATTTTTGGTTATGTCGGCAAAATATAAATTTAAAACTTAAAACATCTTAAATATACACCACACAACGACCACATCTGACCCCTACAGTTGACCCCTCGTCATCTGCCGATGCTAATGCATAAGGAGGAATCTTCTCGCTTTATAAGACTCAAGTTGAAGATATTCTAGGACTATATCCCTTAAGAGAATTGTATTAGTAATTTCTATGAATCTCGTTGTACCATTGAATGTTTTATTTTAATGTTCTATAAATTTAGGTGTCATGACGATTCCATCGGTTACATTTTGATACTCCGCTAAATTTGCAAGTTACTCTCTAGATTGTCATCATCTTATACATATTTTTATAACCATCATATAAACTGTTTTGCTGACATCTTGTGAACTATTTTTGACCACTTATACTTATCTCCTAGAAGCGTCACTATATTTTTTATATATAAATATGGTTTATATTAAGACTAAAACTCTTCAGAGACATTGTTAGCAATGCAATTATCTCTAAAACTTCCCAGGACTTTAGATAATTATCTTTTTGATGATATCAAAACTCGACACATTTGTCGACCCCACTAGTTATTTTACTATTCGACTCCGAGTTTGAACTTTCGCCTCGTACCTCTGAAATATGTGTCGTCACGAATTCCTTCGCATGGAAACATGCCAACTAAATCAATCACGACTCTCTACGTTCATTTTGTTGATTGAATAATTCTTTACGTTCATTTCTTTTAACCGCTACTATATTTTGATACCCTTGATACCTATATCTTTTTCTTACCTACGATTATTATGATCAATTAGTTCTTTCGTTAGCAACAATTAATTCTATGAATAACTCTCTATAGTCTACCGGTTCGCGATCTGAGGAAGCAAATAAATCTTTGCGCTCATTTTCTTTGACCACTTCTACGTTTGTTCAGATATTCTTATTCTTGCTATGACCTATCGTGTTATAAACCACATGTATGTCATCTTATAGACTATTTTGTTGTCAGTTCATAAACCATTTTGATAATTTCCTATAAACTAAATTATGGTCATCTTATAAACTAATTCGTCTTCATCTTATGTACTATTTTGTTACTTTACAAATCTTTGGGTTAATATAAAGATTTTCACAATCACTCTATAAACTATTTTACTACCATATTATAAACCAATTTACTATCATTTTATAAGCTGTTTTGCTACCATCGTATAAGCTACCTTGCTTTCACTATATGAACAAATTTACTACAATATAAAACCAGTTGATACTATCTGGTGCATAACAATAAATTTGACAAAAATAAGCATTTTATCGTTAGTCCTTAATTATACATAGCCTGAACACCTATGTATAATTCAGGAAGGACCATGCTATTCTGAGAGTAGTCACTTTGAAATTTCATCAAAATCAATTTTCTACTCATATTTCCAAAAATAAAACTTTGTGTGCGTGTATATATAGTTAAAGCAAGTACCCTCATCTTTCGCAACCACCTCGTCTTTTATAGTCACTAGTTGAACTCTGGGGACCAGAGTTCCCTAAGGGGGGTTGACTGTAATACTCAGTAAATTCAGGTAAATAGTTTTTTTCATATTTTATTCCTAATTTTTACCTTTAAGTAAAAAATTTATTTTTACAATTGACCCGATTTGGTATATTTTGCGTTTTTAGCAAATTTGAGCCGTCTTTTAGCTTATTGCTCGTCTACGTGTCCATGGTAGTTTAAATATTTCCATAAAATACCTCAAGGATTTATAATTCTTATTTTAATAATTTTGTTTTTATTTCTCGTCTCGCCAAACTTTGCCAAAATTGCACCTTTTGAGCCTAATACCTTATCATTTAATAAAAACTTATATATTTTTTTAACTAATATACACAATAATAAAAATCAAAAAAAATATACAAAACCATTTATCCTAGCTCCTAGCCGCCTCCCTATAGCCCAAAACCAAACACTAAACCATAAATTTTGAGTTCCTAGGTTTTTCCCATCATTACCTCCTAGCGCATGCATTTTTTTAACTTCTCTTCCTATATCATAAATAAGAAAACACAGTAACAAAAAAATTGTCTTCCCCTTCCTTTTTGCTCATGTTGCCGTCGAACCCTCACCCAAAACACCACCATAATCAAAAACTTTCCTACCCATTTCAATTACTACAACCACCACATAATGGCCATGCAAGTTTGATCAAGGATTTTGATTTTTAAGGGTTTTCTTGGAGTTTTTGGGTGTGAGACTTGGATTAAAAGCTATACATTATATTGTCAAGAAGATTTTGGGTGTTTTGGAAGCTTTGGTTTATTTGTTTGTGTTGTGTGTGGAGTTTGAAAACCACCAAGGACCAAGAAGGGTGCATCTTTAATTTTTCTCTTACATTCCATTTGATTTTGTAAGATTTTGAACCTCTTATATATATATATATATATTCTTAGATATATTTATTTTTATTTTTGAATCCATATGATCATGTGTGTTAGGTTAGTGTTTGGAGGTAAACATTAGGGTAATAAGTAGATGATGGAGATAGGTTAGTTTTGGAACATTGTGAAGTTTTAGTTGTGTTTGGAAGGGTGTTGACATATATATATATTACTGCAGAAAATTAAATGATAGGTTTTAGGTGTTGTAAAAATGTTTAAACTAGTTTAATCTTCAAAATATAATAGTACTTGTTCTTTCGATTGTTTTGATATAAGGGTCGTCTTGTAACTCCTTTTAACGAAGGAGACACGACCGTTTAAAGTTTTGCAAAATATATAAAAGTTTGGCTGCACTATTTTATAAAAATAAGCTTTGGCGCAGATTTTTAATTGGATTTTCGGACACTTTCTGGTTCGTTTTGGCCTTCGAGTAAAACATAAAAGTTGTCCGAAACAATGTTTTCTAGTGGCAATGCAAGACTTTTGCGCTGAAAATGCAAATTGAATAAGTTAGAGTCAAATAAAGTTGGGATTTTTCGTATATATATAAAGCTGTGAAAATATACTTGTTGCGCATAATAAAAAACAAATATTTTTGACCTTTTCGAGTCCGTTTTGGCTTTCGACTAAAACATAAAAGTTGTTCAAAATGATGTTTTACATGAGAAATCGTTGGATTTTATCTGAAAGTGTAAGATGATAGAGTTAGGCCGAAGTCAAAGCTAGGTAAAAAAATTTTAGAAAAGTCAAATGTTTTATTGCTGATGTAAGTTAAAAATTAGGTTTTTAGGCGTTTTCGAGTCCGTTTGAGCTTGTAAAATCTTAGCAAATGTTATTGTATAACTATTCTAGTGTTAGGGTGCGTTTGGGCATGTCTAAAAATAGTAAGTCTATTTTCGGAAACTATATATATATATATATATATACACACACACACATATTATTGGAAGTAGAGTTTGAGTGTTAAACTATTAGTGCATTGGCGTTAACGGAAATTAAATATTTTTAAGGGACAATATTAACGTTCTGAAATTTTAAACTTTTCTGAAATAGAAACTTTTCAAAAATAAAAACTTTCATAAAATAGTAACTTTTAAAAAATAGAAATTTTCATAAAAGTGGCCTAACTTAATTACAAATATTATATTATATTTTTTTAATGGCATGTTTTTGCTAAATAACTTAGGATACACATATATAGATTCTATTATATATTTCTATTTATAAACAACTTATGTGTCGTTTCGTTGTGTATTTCATTCTCATAATAGCGCGCCATTGTTTTAGGTCGCAGCTAAGATTTCTTGTCCTCATTCTCCTTGTTGATTATTCTATCCTCATCGTTGCTTAAGGTGCATTCATAACCCCTTTTTACTACTTAACTGTTTTACAAAACTCCAAGGGGGAGATTACATGCTTGTTTTACGTTTTGGGCACAAGTACAAAACTGTATGCTATTGCCTGAATATTATTGCCTAAGTACCTTTATTGCCACTTAAGTCCCCCATATCATTAGCCGTTAATTGCTAGTGTAGTAAACGCGAGTGTTGTTAATAGATCTATTGGGACTGACAATCCCCGTCATAGTATTTAATAACTTGTGCCATGTCAAACAGACGCATTTAACATTTGAGAATGAAAGAAAAATACTTGGGTGTCTGGCAACACCAACTCTCGGGGAACAAAACATGTTAAGGTTCGGTGTCATGAGCTTAGGGAAATAATACCTATTTTTGGACATAGTGAATCTGTTTCACTTGTCTGCACTACTTAAATCTTGTGGTCCATACCTGTTAGGATTGATAAAAACGACGATCTTATTGAAATAAAAGTCTTGTAATAAATAGAGAAATAATATTGTGTAATAGGTTAGTTGAAAGGTTTGTGACTAAAATAAGTCACGAAACCTGGCTAAATAGCCAAAGTCTAAAAGACAAGAGCACCATGCTCATACTTATAAAATGGGTATAAATACCCCATCACCTCCTCATTAGTGAGGTGTATCTTCTAATCATTCTAATCATTTTCTCTAATCCTTCTCATCTCTCTTTCTCTCTTTACTTTCTAATCTTTCTCTCTCTAGACTAAACACTCTATTGCTTATTGATCTTGAAATCAAGACCTCACAAGTGGTATCAGAGCTGCAGGAGCGATTTAGTGTTGTTTAGGGAGCTTATTCGGACTGCTTATTTCGACAGCTTATTCCAGCAGCTTATTTTTAACTTATTTGAGCTTATTTTGAGATTACTTGGTCCTGTTCAGTTGTGCTGATTCTGTTTTGTTTGTGTGCTTATTCTATTTTCCAGCTTATATTCGTGAGCTTATTTCGAGTCAAAACAGCTTATTTTTGGTCAAAAAGTCAAACAGTTTTATCCGGTCAAATCTGCTTATTTGAGTGATTTTTGTGCTTATTGAGCTAATTTCAGTTGTGTTCTATGCAACTGAGATTGATTGCTTGTGGTTTTATCGTAAGAATTGTGGCTAAATCAGTACAAAATTTGCTTATTTGTGCTTAATATCAAAATCAGTAGGTCCAACTCAGTAAAATCTGTTGCAAATATCAATTTTGGATCTCTAAATGATTTTATAGAAATTAGACTTTTGGTCAAAAGTCAAACTTGGTTTCTCAGTCAACACGTTTTCAACATAATCACATCACCGATTTAACTGAGTTTGAAAACAAGAAACTAAAAAGAAAAGGAAAAGAAAAAGAATAAACAAAAGATTGATCTCAGTTTTCTTTGTGTTTGTTTTTTTAACAAGTGTGCTCATAAGATCTTAAAGATCGATAACACAAGAAATTCATCACAGATCCAGATCCAAACTCGGAAAGAAAACTATTCTCGGAAACAAACTCGAAAGAAAATCATTTTTGGTAACCGGTTGTAACATAAAGATCTCATATTTGTGTTCAAACTTAAGTCACTAATCTTAAAGATTTGAAATTTTTGAACACTTTATCATCACAGATCTTGATCAAAACTCAGTCAATCTCGGAATCAAACTCGAAATCGATCTCGGAATCAAACTCAGAAACAAATTCGAACCACTAATTTTCAGAAATAGAGATCTCAGAAACCAAACCAAACTCCTCAACAAAAGATCTCAACAAAAGATCTCAGACTTTTCAAAAATCATTTTTAACAAAAGAACTCAGATTTTTCTTGATTCGAGTTTTGCAAAAGATTCATAGATCATTAAAGATCTTAAACTCGATAAGAACCTTCTTCATAGATCCAAAAACATCAAACTCGGTTTTATCAAGATTGGAATCGAAAAAGTCAAAGAGAAACGGATCTCAGTTTCAATATTTTTGTGTTTTTAAAGATTTTTCAAGATCTTCAACACAAAAGTGGTAATATCATCACAGATCTAGTTTGAAATTTTCACTTCTTGTTTAATATTCGAAAATATAAGAAAAAACGAATACAAGATTGTAGTCATCCTTTCTTTGTTTCGATTTTAAAAGAAAAACAGCAAGGTCAAAGAACTTTCAAGATCTCAGTAGGAGTTTATGTCATATCTCTTTTGATATTTCAAGATCTACTAGGATCTTCTCATAAACCCATCTTTATCATAGATCAAAATTTTGAAGTCTCAACTTCACTTGTTAATTTTCGAAAGACAAAGAAAGTTTAAAACAAAAACTGTTTTAACAATCTTCTGTTTCGATTTGTGAAAACCACAAGAATTAAAAAGCGAAAATAAAAGTCCAAACCTTCCCGTGGCTTTGTTTCTGAAGTCGAATCTCTTGGTTCATATGTCGTGGGTTTGATAAGTGGGATTACAAAAAAATTGTTTTGTGTTTGTGCTTACTAATCAGAGTTGTGGTTTGATAAGTGTATCTGTTGACTGAGTTTGTGTGACCAAGAAAGAAAAGTGGCGCGTTAATATGTGTTAGGGTTAGAATTGAGTGTGAGTATTTTATATTTGCTCATTAGGGTTATAGGTTTTTGGCTTGATGCTTGTATTCTCGAATAACAGTTGGGCTGTCATAGTTTTTCTTTATCCAAAAGTCTAGTGGGCTGGATTTTGAATTGAAAGAGGTTGATAAAGTGGTGATTGAATTGTGAGCTAAACGCCTAGACTGTATTAAGTATATTTGCGTTCGGTTTGAGATATCATTTGAGTTTGTGTTCGTGATTGATTTGGTTTGTGTGTTAATGTGAATGAATTTTTGCGTTTGTGTTGAAAATTTCTTGGGTTCGTCGTGATAAATAGGGAAAACGGGATCAAACGAGGAAATAAGACGCTTAGCTCAGGAAGCCGAGAAACAACAATTATTTGCTCAAAAAGTCTAACAACAAAACATGACTTTGACTAGTCAGATTGAGATGTATAAGGAAAGGGTTCGGATTTTAGAAGGTATTAACAAGGATAATAATTATCTCAACGAATTTCTTGAGGCTGATGAACGGGCAAAACGTTATAATAAACAAGCTCAGTCTCAATTAGTTCGTGATCGAGATATCATTCGAGATCTAGAAAAACAACGAGATAAATTAGAGTTAGATGTCAAAGATCACAAAAGACAAAAAGAGGAATATCAAAAGACACAAACGATTTTCAAACAAACACAGCGTGACAAAGAGGAAAAATATCTTAATGATATTTTTCAGTTACAAGCTAAAATCAAAGATCTTGAAAACGTTGTTTGTAAAATGGGCAAATCAACTGACACACTTCGGTTGCTTACAAATGAACAAAAAGCTTTTCGGGACAACTTACGGAAGTCGGGTTTGGGATATAACGGTCCTTATGTTCTTTCACAAGCTTACGCCAAAATTCCTAAGTTGTATAATGCTTATGAACTGTGTAATAAGAGTGAACAACTGCATGTGTTTGATTCTGAGGAAACTCTTGAGGATGCTGAAAAGAGTCAATTAAAAATGAATGAGTTTCAGAAAGTTGAAAAAGTTCAAGAGTTAAAGATTCAACCAATCGATTATGAAAAGTTGAACAAACTTTATAAAGAGTTTGTTCCTCAAAAACAATATATTAATTCATAGTTGATTTATCAAAAACGAACCACTAAATCACGTTTTCACGACTCGGACCCTAAAGCAATTTGATGTAAAACGATATTTCAGACAACTTTTCAGTTTTTACCCGAGACTGGAAAAACAAGGCAGAAGAAGAGGGCTAAATCAGCCCCGCAAAATTTTTGAAAAACTGCACAGCAAACGGGTACCGGGCCACACAAATATAAATAATTTATTTTTAATTATAACTATTTATTTAATAAAAATATTAAATATTTTTTTTTAATATTTTACTTATTTAAGCGTTGTTGATAACGCGAACATTCGAGATAAAATTTCTTTTTATTTGTGACCAAGTCACAAAATAATATTATGACGTTTTTTTACGTTAATTAGTCAGATATGTTAGTGAATACCATCAATTTTTATCGGAAAAAATGATTTAGAAAAATACAATGCGCAAGTTTCGAGATTTGAATAGTCCGTTTTAAGTCGCTCAAAAGAGTCCCGAACCGATTGTTATAAAAACTTTATGTAAAAAGTTAACAATAAACACTCTCAAATCTATTTAAACATAGTTCATTAGTTAAAGAGTTTTAATATAAATATAATATTTAATGTTCATTTTTCATTTCATCTCTCATATTTCACACGCACAATCATTAAAACTATCTTCCCTCCCCAAAATTCGGCAGCCCCTCCACAGCAGGCCACCAACAACACCGACGCCGGATATCTATTTCAGGCGACTTTTCCGGCCAACACCAAAAACGAGCTCCATCTCCGGATCTCCCCGATCCACCAGCTCACTTCCGGCCACGCGCCGCCTATCCCCTCCGGCAACCACACCGTCGCTGCCTCACCATGGCAGCCCCACGCACCACCCACTCGCCACCATACACCACCCTCATCACCTTCACCCCATCATCACCACCCCCACCATCATTATCATCATCATCACCTCTCCATCCCCACCGAAACCACCGCACCGACACCACCACCTCCACCATCTCATTCACCCCACCACCATCACGTCGCCACTGCTACCACCGCTGCCTCGTCACACCACCACCCCCAGCCGGCACCAAGGGTGCGTGTGGGCTCTCAGCCGCACCACAAGGATGCGTATGGTTTGGGTTGTATTTTCATCTTCCGGGCGGTGTAGTTCTGTTGGGGTTTTTTTTTTGTGGTCTTTTTTTTGTTGTACACTAAATAATTTGTTTTGTGTGCTTTTTTTTTTTTTGTTCTCGGCACCAAGGGTGCGTGTGGGGTCCAGGTCAGCGGCCGAAGGCTGCGTTTGGTTTGTATTAGGGCACCATAAGGGTGCGGCTGGTTTGTGTTACAGCCCTAGGGGCATTTGGTTGTGGGTTAACAGCCGAGGGGCTGTTTGGTTTTGCAACCACGGTTAGGGTGCGTTAGGTTGTTGACAGCCGCACAAGAGAGTGCGTTTGGTTGGTTTGGCAGCACCTCGGGTGCGTTTGGTTCGGTGGACAGCAGCCCCAAAGGGGCGTTGGTTTGGTTTGTCTCGGCCCCAACAGTTAGGGTGTAACATTTCTCATTTTCATGTCATTCTACGACTATATTAATGATCACTATTTATTTTCGTCCGATACGCGTTTACTTTTAAAGTTTACTTTTAAAGCTAAACCGCGTAGACTAGAAATAATCAGTGAGTGTAAACGGTCACCAAATAAATTAAGGTTTACATCAACCAAGTAAGGAATAATTATTTTGAGAATAATTATGTACTTTGCGTGTTTTATTTTTATTGGTCACGTAAAAAGGTTACGTTTCGCGATAAAATACATTTAGACGCACCCCGGAAATACCTAGACTTACCTAGACTCAAACCAATACCCACTTTGAAAACCTAAACACAAAATTTAATCAAGTTTTGTGTTTATATCCCTCTAATGCCGAATGTGGGCAAGTAAACTTGTATAAAAATCGTCCTTGATGATTTGTTACTAGCAAATCTCCCTAATAATCCTAACAAGTACATGTACATCCATGATCTAATTAATGTGTGTCCTAATGGTTCCCTAATGATCTTTGACACAATGGATATTAACCTATTGCTCCTTTTTCCTCCCTTGATGTCGCGGTTAATCCTCACAAACACACAAACCCATAAGATTTCCTAGCTAAACATAATCTTGTACCTCAACTACCTAATTAATACATGTACTTAGTGGTTTAGCTAAATACCATGTGTAACTAACTAAGAATACACGAAAACCACTTCCTAAGGGCACGGTTTGGTTTTGTGTGGACTAAGAAATGTAACTAAGCTCACTTGCCTATAAATATCACTCCCTAACTCACATAATACATTTTCACAAACCCTTAAACTCTCTCAAAGCCAAAACATTCACTACCCCTCTTGTTCGGGGGGGGGGGGGGATATTATAAACGCAACCAAAGCACCTTACGTTTCATTTCGAACCAACAAAGTACCACAAGGGTTATTCGGCTAGGGTTGTGTGGTTGGTTCGATCGTTGTACACCTTTGGATTAACTTTTTTGCACGGCCACTCACTAACCTCTCGAGCTATAGGACCTTTGTAGTGGTTTACACTCTTTTCCTTCGTATTTTACGTGTTCATTTATATTGTAAACTAGTTTAGGGGTCAAGAGCATGAGTATACGACATGCTAACGGGAAAGCATGCATGATAAACATAAAATGAACATGCTATGAGCACATTGTACTCGTTTAATAACTTGCACGATGCTAGAAACGTATAAGCTAATGCGAACGATAACCATGTTATAGATAAATGTACACGACATGGGTTATAAGCCTTATTCGTAAATTTAAAGAATAACTATACGTAAACTATTGTGGTAAACACGACATGAGGGTGTGGGAACATGTAGTCGACGTTGAGGAACGTTTGCATGTCGCAAGTCACGATTAGAAAATGCTAAACACATCATTTTAGTGCTAGACGATTTAATGGGAACATACGAGTTTGTCTAATAAATCGTTTCGGACCTAACACGAAAACCCAACTAAAATGGCTAACACCCCTTACGAGCCTCTATCGACACAACAAGGCCCAACGAGAGCTATTAATAAGCCTGGCGACTTATTTATAAGCCACTCGGCTAAAATCATAATGGGGGGAAGTGCTCGATTTGTTTCGCTTAGGCTCCCGGACGTCATTCTGTTTTTAGAAACCTAACTCTAACCCTTTAAAAAGGCTTTACTACGCCCATTCGCGGGCCCAACAAGCACGCCATAAGCTCTCATTAAGCTTTAACAGCTTATTGGTAAAAGGTTTACGCAGCTTATTCAGACTAAAAAAGGGCTTAGGGACTCAAATAAGGTTAATGGGCTAAGCCCTAAACCACCTCAGAACCCTTTGGGTGACTATCGGGCCCATAGGCCCAACAGTTGTTTTTAGCTTATCGAATATAGCTAAATAAGCAACCTACCTTTCCGAAGTGTTTTAGACCTTGGTGAACTTCTTAACGGACCCTAATGGACCCAATAAAAACCCTTTTGAAACCTTACCGAGGGCCTCACGGGCCCAAGACGGCCCATTAGATGTTGCTTTAATAGTTATTGCTTATTTAGAATGAGATGGAAAAGGAAAACAGTTTGTTTCGGCTGAATGAAGTTGGACAAAAAGCACTAGGAAAAGTCTAAAACTCTAAACACTTATCGAGTTATGTCTTTAGGGACAAAAGCCAATAATCTCGAACTAAGCTTCAATAAGCTCTCCGAGCTTATTTTTAGCTTCAATAGCCCACGTGAGCTTATTAACAACATTTAGGCTTATAAAAACAATATACGGACCCTTAAAGTGCCCAATAAAGCCGATGTTAAGCCAAAATAAGCTCGATGAGCTTATTTTTCAACCGAAACACTTTTTATAAACTTAATGAGCTTAACGAAGAGAAATGCCACTCGTTGGGATTTATTCGGAGCTAAAATGGAATTTTCGCAAACCAAAGGACTAAAACTGTAATTTCCGAAAACTAAGGGTTAACCTTGTCACTTTTCGAAATACAAAACTACAGGGACTGTTTTTAACATTGTGAAACTTAGGGATGAAAGTGAAATGAAATGAAACATTTAGCGAGCCGGTCGGACCTCGAGATATTCGGATAATAAACGAATTCAATCAACGACGAAATAAATAAGTATATTTATTTACAACGATTACACGTTTCTCGAGAACCATCGAAAGTAAGAATACAATAACCTTGTGTTGTCACCACACAAGTATAACGGTATATTATAAACTTAAACTTGGGTTTAATTTTATTACAATGGTCGTTGCGTAAATGTGTAAATAAGAGACTTGGACCGTTGACGTACTTAGGATCTTAACAGGTATGTTGGATCCACTGCTTGATTGGATATTTGTTATCAGTCAGAGAACTACCGGTTAAGGTGAGTTTACATAGCCCATGCTTTACAATTATTTCAAATGATTTACATCCTTGGGTGGTAACATGTTTGTTTTACAAAACTGGACGCAATCAAGGTGTAACATTTTATGCCATGATTACTGTGTTTGCCTTTTGTTACCATAAACCCTTTATGTCCTATGATCATGAACTGTTAATTGCATAGATGTGATTGGAATTGACATTGTAGCCGGGCCACGAATGTTGAGGAATAGATCTATTAGGGATTGACGGATTCCCCGTTCGGGGTGACTACTATATGGGCGGAACGAACGCATACCATGTCGAATCTGGGGGAATGTTGCATGGGGTTTGCACATCATTCAAGGTACAACCTATTGGCTAATTATATTTGCATTCATACATGCTGAGCTTCTATGTCATGAGCTTAGGGAAACGTAATTACTTTTTATGTGTTTGCATTTTGTTGCATAGTCATGCACTTGGAAATCGTGCTGGTCTACAATTGATTTACATAAAACCTATGAATTCACCAACTTTTTGTTGACGTTTTTAGAATGTTTTTCAGGGTCACTAAGGCCACGAGGTGCGATGATACATTGGAGTCAATAAATGAAGAGGGTCAAACACTTAAGATTTTGGGGTCTTATTACACTTTGGGGACAATTGTTTTAAACGGAATCTTTATCTATTTTAATGTTGAACTATTTAAAGCCATGAGATTATGTAACAAACAAGTATTTTGTTTAAACCAATGTAATCTTTTTCAAACGACAGTTTAGTAGTCGTTCTCAGATCTTGTGCTATTGACCAAATAATGTAACGCTCTCGGATATTCAAACATTCCGCTGCATTTACTCTGATTTGAGGGGTTACAGAATTGGCATCAGAAGCCTCCGGTTTAGAGAAAAAAACAACAAAAAACCTAGGTCAAAAGTTTTTTGTCTGGACTATAACATTTTCAAAACTATTTTTCGTAAATGGGAATTTGCGAGGGGCATACATGCAATCACTTGTTTTACTTCTAGCGCTATCTATGCTTACATGACATGCATTAGCCTTGAATTAGTATTATGGTACTAAGTGCTTACTGATTAATATACGTGTATATAATTGATATTACGAATATTATATAAGGACTTTAGTATTAAAGCCTTACAAACATATTCTTATCGAATTTTCTTATAAGAAATTACTTATAGAGATATTTTACTTTTTGCAAGTAACCATGTCTTCTGCACGTCATGATGTTATCCTACACTTCCGTCTACTCCGACTACTGAAGCCCGGCAGAGCTTTCTGGGGGAGCCGATTATTGAGGAGTATCGGATTTGGGAGGATTCCACGGGTCATTCGTACTAGGATACGACGGAATTCCGCTACAGCCAGTAGCCCCCACACCACCAGAACTACATACTAGGTCCGGAGATATCTACAGATACTACCGTTCTCATGACGAGGATGAGCGTGATTGTGCCTATGTTCATTACAGGCGCATGACCTGACTACGTACCGGCAGGCCTATATACCCCGAGTACTGACCCTTAGGTGAGGATGGAACACGAATGAGTTTTCCAGGCTGAGGAACAACCATTACCACCTATTGATTCACCTACTACTGACTCACCCGGATATGTTACTGAGTCGGATCCCGAGGAGGATCCGGAGGAGTACGAGGATGATAAGACAGAGGATGGACCGGTTGACTATCCTATGGACGGGGGAGATGATGGATATGATGGAGATGATGATGACGGCGACTCATCTGGGGATGACGCCAGGGATGAGGATGAGGACGAGGAGGATGAGGAGGATGATGGAGGTACGTGGAGGGGAGGAGGAGCCACTTAGCTCCGGCTGACTATACCGTCATTTACCTGCTTGATGAGCCCGTCTTCCCACCTGAGGAACAGAGCCTATTATACCACCTCCTCTCCACACTGACATTACCATGGGGCTTAGGTTTACCATCGTCCCAGATCTTCATATCACCTTCCACTAGAGGCAGAGGTTGAGAAGACTTTGGCCTGACTACTCATCACCATCACCACTAATCTCACTATTCACCAATCTCTGCAGGGGAGCGCATTGCTTGGTGCATAGCTCCACTCTGCACATTCACCACCTTTACCACCATTCATCTGGGCGTCTAAACCCAATTCCAGGACACTCTGGATTGCCAATTCACCCAGGCTCTCATTGATGAAGTTACTACCGGCATTACCAAACCTCCACTACCTCACTACCACCATCTCTCTATCCATGCCTCACCTGTTGACCGTTAGAAGATGATATTTTCCGAGTCTGAGCAGCCTCCCCGCAGAGGTTTGCATTTGTCCAACTATATTGCTCCGATATGTGAGATCGGAGAGAGTTCCCATGCATAGACATGTAGAGGTCAAGGGGATAGATTATGGGTTTTGTCAGCTCGGTTAGATGCTTGAGGAGAGGCGACAGGGGATTAGAGATGTTGGGTAGGGGATTGGGATACTTGGGTAGATCCGCGGAGAAGTTGAGAGGATGAGGGCAGAGGCAGTTCCAGAGATAGCACCTATGACCGTGGGAGAGGTCAACACTAGAGTCGTAGGACTTGCTGAGCTCCATGAGCGGGATACACAGGACTTGTATGCCCTACTAGAGGATGCTCAGGATAGTAGGTCTCGTATATCACAGCGAGTCGAGATGAACTCGCAGCGGGTCGACTTACTTATGGGGGATAGGATGACCCTCCAGGAGACCGTATGGATGGTGGAGGAGGAGGCCTATGCTTCCCGCGAGGCTTGGGCTCATTCGATAGGATTGAGTCAGGCGACTCATCAGGAGCTTCAGACCCATCGTGATCATGTGTGTATGCCACATGAGATTATCTAAGGCCACACAGACACAGCTACAGCATGCAGAGTACTCTCATTCAGACACATCACAGGTATACGAGCTCGCTATCATAGCAAAGCTCTAGACTAAGATAGCAGCGCTTCGAGAGACTGTTCGTTTAGGCGCCAGGACCAGATGGTAGAGACTCTCCGAGTCATCAGAGATATGAGGCGAGAGATGAGTGACATGCAGGCTGAGTTGTTAGCACTGCGAGAGCAGCGGAGGATAGCTAGACAGTCAGGACCAGAGGCTAGGGTTCCAGAACACCAGGAGGCTTCTGGGGACGCCGACAGTCACATCTAGTGATTTATGTTATTGTATTTTGCTAGGTCATTTGTACAGGCATGCTAAGTATTAGGGGTTTCCCCCGCTAGCATACATTAGATTTTTGTATTGTATTATGTGTATTCAGACGAATATTTCACTGTTAAAATTTTTAAAGTTATGAATGAAATGGATGTGTCACTTTGTACTATTTATAATTTCTTTTGTGTGGATTTATCTCATCTATATATTTTTGTATCAGTCATGTAACCTCCTGTTTTGTCTTTTGGTTGATCTAGACAAATCATTGGCACCTACAAACCAGAGGAGGACCAAACACCCCCTATCAATAACACCAACCCAAACAACATGACCCCGGAATTCCATCCAAAAGCAATGATCGACCAAGATCTCTTGCGAAACCCGCCACAATGGCGATGGAAGCCACGTTCCGTACGGGGGATAAACCGAAGGAATGTGCAAACTGCTCGCCCTTGTTTTTACGTGATTTCTTGATGTGCAAACCGCTTGAACTTCAAAGGGGCTGAAGGCGTGGTCGGTTTAACTCGATGGATTGAAAAAATGAAATCAGTCTTCAATATCAGTGGTTGTCCTATTGAAAATCAGGTTAAGTTTGCCACCTGCACTCTGTTAGGTGCCGCTTTTTATGACTTGGTTTGTGGATTGGACAGATAAGACTTAGGTCCAAGAGGGCATATGCCATGACTTGGAAGTGCTCAAGAATAAAGATGACAGACAAGTAACGTCCACAAGGCGAAATCAAAGAAATTAGAAATTGAACTTGTTGGAATCTGAAGTTCAAGGGCAAACGATGTTCCAATCTACATGAACGTTTCCAAGAGTTAACCCTGATATGTACCAAGTTTCGTTGCCAATGAAACCGAGAAGAAGGTTGACAAGTTATTCAATGGGACTTCCTGATATTTTTGGGATCGTCAAAGCGGCCCCCAAACCCACGACATTGGATTGGACTATTGAGTTGGCCAATGACTTGGATGGTATTCGGAAACTCCTCACCTTATGCTGAAAGGCACAATCTGACAACAAAAGGGAAGGTGAGATTTCATCCAGAAACAAACCATGGACACCAACTGCAACCCTTCATAGGCAGAATGTCGCAAAAGTCTAAAACATGGGGTCACGGGCGAAAGGAGAGCCTTACGGGGGGATCCCTGCCAACAGTGCTACAAGTGCCATCTCACCACAATGGCTGGGGTATGCCCGTGCACCCAGGAGGTGCCACAAGATGCAACAAGATTAGGGCACTTTGCTCGCGATGATTGCAGAACTAGTTATGGCAACACAAATGTTTGCTAACACTCAGAAGGGCCAATGGGGGCAACCCCCAAGGAAAATGGTTGTTTTGAATGTGTGGATTAGCCATCAGGACACTTCAAGAGAGACTGTCCAAAACTGAAGAATAAAGATGGAGGAAATGGAAATGCTCAAGGATGGGTCTATGCAGTTGGGAATGCCGAAAAGAGGGGAAATGCACCAGGAAACCCTGATGCAAATGTCGTAAATGGGTACGTTCTCTTAAATTCACCACTATGCATCTATCTTATTCGACACTGACGCCGATAGAAGTTTTATATCCACTGCATTTAGTCCCTTGATAAACGTTGTCCCAACTTCGTTAGAAAATTGTTATGACGTCAAATTAGCTGATGTGAAATTAGTCGAGATAGACACTATTATACGAGGTTGCACCTTAAACTTCTTAGACCATCCATTCAACATAGATCTAATGCCCATAGAATTGGGTAGTTTCGATGTCATTATCAGTATGCGATGGTTTTTAAGAAGTTATCACGTGTGATCATATGCGATGAAGAAACTTGTCAAGTTCATACGGAATTGAAACTTTGACTTTTTGCGGGAACGGAAAGTAGCAACGTGAGAGATTCCCGGGTTGACAGTTATCTCATGTTTCTAAAGCTCAAGAATACTTGGTCATGGGATGCCTAGGTTCTTTTTAGCAACAGAATATCAGCCAAGAAGGAGGAGGACCCAAGCCGGAAAAGGAAACAAATAGAGGACGTACCAATCGTCCGGGATTTTCCAGAAGTATTTCCCGAGGACTTGCCCGGTCTTCCTCCAGCTCGACCGGTGGAATTTCAAATCGACTTAGTTCCAGGAGCTGCACCCGTAGCTCGAGCACCATATCGATTGGCCCCATCCGAAATGAAGGAATTGTCAGAACACATTATCAAGAGATTTTTGACAAAGGTTTCAATAAGGCCTGTTTCCTCACCTTGGGGTAGCCCGGCTTTATTTGTCAAAAAAGAAGGACGGTTCGTTCAAGATGTGCATCGTCTCCGCGATTTAACAAACTAACAGTAAGAATCGTTAATCCATCCGAGGATCGACGATTTGTTTGATCAACTGCAAGGATCCAGTATTTATTTCGATGATAGATCTGAGATCCGGGTATCACCAATTAGAATACCGAGAACAAGACATTTTTCAAAGACGGCATTTCGAACTAGGTAGGTTATTTCGAGTTCAGGTTATGCCATTCGGAACTGATTCTAAACGAAACCGGCGGTATTCATGGTCCTCATGAACCGAGTGTGCAAACCTCCTTACCTCGGATAAGTTCGTAATCGTCTTCACTCGTATAGATATACATATTTATTCAAAAGACGAAAGAGGAGCATGAAGAAACACCTTAAGCAATTTTGAAATTGCTTTAGGAGGAGAGTTGTACGCAATTTTTCAAAATGTGAATTTTGGATTCCTGAACGGTACAATTCTTCGGACCATGTCTTTCGATAGTAGAGGCCATACAGTGGACCGGCCTAGGATAGAGTCTATCAAGGATTGGGCATCTCCAAAGACACCAACCTGAGATCCGCCAACTTTCAAGGTCTTGATGGTTACTATCGAAGATTTCATGGAAAGGGATTTTTCGGAATATTGCTAGTCAATGACGAATTACTCAGAATAGGATCAAGTTCGATTGGGGAGATGAGAAAGGATAAAGAGGGGACGCATTTTCAAGTTGGATTAAAGCAGAAGCTTCAGTGCCCCCAAATTTTGGCTTTACCTTGAAGGTGCCGAAGGACTTTGTGGTATATGTGTTGCGTCACAACAAAGGCTTAGGTGCGGTGTTAAAGCAGCGAGGGAAAAGGTGATTGCCTTACGCTTCTCTGACAGTTAAATTAAAAAGTTCACGAAAAAAACTACACCACCCATCGCATTTGGAGCTTGGAATCTGGGTAGTGTTTTTCCCTAAAGATCTGGAGACACTATCTTATACGGAACCAGATGCTACCGTATTCCACGACCATAAAGCCTACACACATTCTCGATCAGAAGGAGCTTAACTGAGGCGACGCCGTTTGGCTAGATTTACTGAGTGACTTTACGATTGTGTATTCGTTATATCCAGGGCCACCTAATCCTCCAAAGCAAACGTTTAGTGGCGACGCGCTGAGCCGTAAAGAACGGATTGAGCCATTGCGGTTCGAGCTAGTTATGGGACAATTGGTTTGGATCTTCCCCAATCGGGAATACTAAGTGCTCAGATCAAAGCCCAGAAACAATAGAGAACATCGTAATGAAGATGTAGGAGGTATGATTCCAGAAGGGATATACCCAAGGAAAGGATGGAAAACGCGTGCCACGATGGGACACTATGCTTAACAGCAGTGGGGGAGTTGGATACCTTGCTATGGCGACTTAAGATCCGTGATTATGCACGAATCCCATAAGTCGAAATATTCTATCCATCCCGGTTCCGAAAAGATGTACCAAGATGTGAAGAAATTATTTTGGTGGCCAAACATGAAGGCTGACATTGCCACGTATGATAGGCAAAATGCCTGACATAGTGCAAGGGTCAAGGCCGAAACAAAGGCCATCAGGATTTTGCTTCTAGTACAACCAGAAATACCTGAGTGGAAGTGGGATAGGATAAATAACAATGGATTTATCACCAACTTCCTTGGGGTGTCACAGGGTTTCGTCACCCATCTGGGTGATTGTGGATCTGACTTACAAAAATCTGCTCAACTTTCTGCAATACGGGGGGAATGATCCGTTGGTAAATTAGCGTGGTTTGTACTTGAACAGGATAGTGGCAAGACTCGGGCTACCTTGCCTCAATTATCTGTGGTCGTGATGAAAGATTCACTTCGAATTTCGGATATCATTTTCAAAAAAAGCTTGGTACGGATATTGCATGTGCACGGGTATCTTCAGAAAATGACTGGCCAGAGAGCGATGAGGACATTAACTCTGAGGATGCTACGTGCTTGCGTGATTGATTTTTGGCAAAAGGCTGGGTTAAGCATTTGCATTGGCCGTGTTTTCATATTACAACAGTTATCACGCTGCTAAAGGCCGCCCCTTATGAGGCACTGTATGGTCGAAAGTGCCGATCACTAGTATGCTGGGCCGAGGTTGGGGAAGCCCAACTGACTGGTCCAGAATTAATCCAGGAAACAACGGAAAAGATCATCCTGATCAAGCAAAGGATGCAAGCGGCCCAGGACCGACAAAAAGATACGCCGATTAGGAAGCGAAGCCGATGGTGTTCGAAGTTGGAGAAAGAGTTTATGCTCAAGGGTCTCACCTTGGTAAAAGGACGTCGTAGGTTCGAGTTATAAGCGGGGCAAGCTGAAACCCGAGATAAGTCGCAACCTTTCAATGTTATTAGGCAAGTTGGGATAGGTTGCCTACTGCCTGGAACTTCCTCAAGAGTGAGTCAGAGTTCACCACACTTTCCATGTATCAAACATGAAGAAATTGTTATTGCCGATGAACCATTACGTATGCAGTTAGAACGGAATTCATGTGACGATAAGCTCCAGTTTGTGGAACGAGCCCGTTGAATCATGGAAAGGGAGATCAGACGATTGAAGCGGCCTAAGCCGGGAGGGGGATACCACTGGTTAAGGTTCGCCGGAACTCTAGGAGGGGTCCTGAGTTCACCTGGGAATGTGAGATTCGTTCAAACAGAAATAACCCCACAACTCTTCACAAACCGGGCTTCGTCATCCACTACAAGGTCTTAAGCTTTGAGGACAAAGCTCTTTTAACGGGTGGAGACTGTAACATTTCTCATTTGCATGTCATTGTACGACTATATTAATGATCACTATTTATTTTTCGTCGATACGCGTTTTCTTTTAATGTTTACGTTTTTAAAGCTTAAAACGGTAGACTAGGAAATAATCATGTGAGTGTTTAAAAAAAAAAAACGGTCACCAAATAAATTAAGTTTACATTCACCCAAGTAAGGAATAATTATTTTGAGAATATTAGGTTACTTTGCGTGTTTATTTTTATTGGTCACTGTATTAAATAAGGTTACCGTTTCGCGATTAAAATACATTTAGACGCACCACGGAATAATTAAACACCCTAGACTTTCCCAAGACTCAAACCAATACCCACTTTGAAAACCTAAACACAAAATTTAATCGAGTTTTGTGTTTATATCCCTCTAATGCCGAATGTGGGCAAGTAAACTTGTATAAAAAATCGTCCTTGATTGCATTTGTTACGAGCAGTCTCCCTATAATCCCTAACAAGTACATGTTACATCCATGATCTAATTAATGTGTGTCCTAATGGTTCCCTAATGATCTTTGACACAATGGATATTAACCTATTGCTCCTTTTTCCTCCCTTGATGTCGCGGTTAATCCTCACAAACACACAAACCCATAAGATTTCCTAGCTAAACATAATCTTGTACCTCAACTACCTAATTAATACATGTACTTAGTGGTTTAGCTAAATACCATGTGTAACTAACTAAGAATACACGAAAACCACTTCCTAAGGGCACGGTTTGGTTTTGTGTGGACTAAGAAATGTAACTAAGCTCACTTGCCTATAAATATCACTCCTTAACTCACATAATACATTTTCACAAACCCTTAAACTCTCTCAAAGCCAAAACATTCACTACCCCTCTTGTTCGGGATATATAAACCGCAACCAAGCACCTTCACGTTTCCATTTCGAACCAACAAGTACCCACAAGGGTTATTCGAGCTAGGGTTGGTTGGTTCGATCGTGTACACCTTTGGATTAACATTTTGCACGTCCACTCCTAAACCTCTCGAGCTATAGGACCTTTGTAAGTGGTATACAACTCTTTTCCTTCGTATTTTACGTGTTCATTTATTTGTAAAAATAGGCTTAGGGGTCTTAAGAGTATTCGTGTATTACGACATGCTAAAGGGGAAAGCACGGACTTGATAAAAACATTTTTTAAAATGAACATGCTATATGTAGCACATTGTATCGTTTTATAATCTTGCACGATGCTAAGAAAGTATAAGCTAACATGCGATACAAGAACCATGTTATAGATAAATGTAAAAGAAATGGGGTTATAGCTCTTGTTCGCCTAAATTTAAAGAGTAATATAAGTAAACTATTATGGTAACACGTCATTGAGGTTTGTGTGGGAACATAGTAGTCGACGTTAATGAACGTCCTTGCATGTCGCATGTCACGATTAGAAAATGCTAAACACATATTTTAGTGCTTGACGATTTAATGGGAACATACGATGCAATGCTCTTAAATCGTTCGGACCTTAAACGAAACCCAATAAACTGGCCTAACACCCCTAACGAGCTCTATCGAGCCCCAACAAGGCCCAACGAGAGCTTATTAATAAGCCTGCGACTTATTCAATAAGCCACTCGGGCTAAATCATAATTGGAAGTGCTCGATTTGTATTTCCACATAGGGTCCGACTTGTTTAGAAGAACGAACCTACCCGTAAAGGCTTACAGGGCCCATTCGCGGGCCCAACATGCGCCATAAGATCTCAATACGGCTTTAACTGCTTAATTGGTAAAGGTTTACGGAACGAGCTTATCTTTCAGCTAAACAGCTTATAAGCTTCCTAATAGTCCTAGAAGGAGTATTGAACCCGAAGAAAACAAACTCAAACCTTTGAAACCCATATCGGGCCCAAGCCGGCCCAATGAAAACACTTATTAGCTTATTGACTTATTTGGAATAAGCTGAAAAAGAAAACAGTTTGTTCGACTTAATACAAGTTGGAAATGAACTAGGAAAAGTCTAAAAACTCTAAACACCATTCGGGTTTAAGCTATTGGGCTTACGGGCCCAATAAGCTCGAAATAAGCCATAATAAGCTCTTCGAGCTTATTTTAAGCCTAACCGACCCACGTGAGCTTATAATAGACTTTTGGACTCATTAAAACTAAAATGGATCGTTAAAACCCTAAACGGACCTTAACGGGCCCAACAAGGCCCGTTAAGCCAAAATAAGCTCGAAATGCTTATTCTCTAGCCGAAACAACTTTTACTACTTATTTGGACTTAACAAGGTAAAATGCCACTCGTTGGGATTTATTCGAAGTTAAAATGAAATTTTCACAAACAGAGGGACTAAATCTGTCAAAATCGAAACCTAAGGGACTAAATTGTCTTTTTCATGTTTTAATAACTCTAGGGACTATTTTTGAAACATTTCGAACTTAAGGACTTAAGTGTAACTACAAGGACCTAAATTGCAATGTTGTAAACTTAAAGAACTACTTATGAAATTAATGAAACTTGGGGGTTTAAAATATAAATAAAGATATTTATAAATCCAAGGGCCATTTGTACAACTAGGAACTTAAGGGTACGTTAATGAACGAAAGTGAAATAAATAAAACACTTGACAAGTCGGTCGAACAATAAGATATTCGGACATCGAACGGGTTTGATAAGAAGTTAATAAATAAGTATATTTATTAATAAGGAATTCACGTTTCTCGAAAACCATCGAAATTATAAATACAATGATCTTGTGCATCACCACACAAGTGATAACGGTATATATAAACTTAAAAATGGAATTTAGTTTATACAAAGAGTCGTTAGTTTAAACGTGTAAACTAAGACTTGACCGTACTTACTTAGGTACTTAACGGTGTGATTCACTGCCTACTTGGATATTTGTTATCATTCAGAGAACTACCGGCTAAGGTGAGTTCATAGCCCCATGCTTTACAATTATTTAAATGATTTACATCCTTGGGGTGAGAACATGCTTTGTTTTACAAACTGGACGCAAGTGTACATTTTATACCATGATTACGTGTTTGCCTAAGTTACCATAACCCATTATGTCCATGATCATGAACTGTTAATTGCATAGATGTGATTGGGAATTACATTGTGTGGGCGCGAATGTTATGGATAGATCTATTAGGGATTGACAATCCCCGTTCGGGTGACTAGCTATCACTGGGAACGAACGCATACCATGTCGAATCTGGGATGTTGCGGGGTTAGCACATCATTCACGGACACCTGTTGGCAAATTTATATTTGCATCCATATATGTCGAGCTTCGGTGTCATGAGCTTAGGAAACGTAATTACTTTTTATGATGTTTGCATTTGTTGCTTAATCATACACTTGGAAATCTTGCGGTCCTACCATCGATTTATATAAACCTATGAATTCACCAACTTTATGTTGACGTTTTAAGCATGTTTTTCAGGTCAATAAGGCACGAGGTGCGATGATACATTGGGAGTCAATAATTGAAGAGTCAACACTTAAGATTTGGGGTCTTATTACACTTTGGGGACAATTGTTATAAACCGGAATCTTTATTTATATTGTTGAACAAATTTGAAGCCATGGGCTTATGTAACAAACGAGTATTTTGCTAATCCAATGTATCTTTTTCAAACGACAAGTTTAGTAGTCGTTCTCAGATCTTGTGTTATTGATCCAAAAATGTAACGCCCTCGGGTATTCAAACATTCCGCTGTGTGCTCAGATTTGAGGGTGTTACATCATCATCATCTCGTTATCATCATCATACACCATAATCACCATCCACACCACCAACCGAACCACCTCACCACCCCTCATCACTTCCACCACGAATAGGGTGCGTTTGGTTTTCAAAGCACTACCAAGGGTGGGGTGCGTTGGTGATAAAAATGGTAACAGGGGGGCATTTGGGTTTAAAAACGAACCAAGGGTGCATTGGGTTTCATGGTGATAGCCGTAGGGTGCATTGGGTTTGGTAGATTCACCCACCAAGGGCGCGGTTGGTTGTTATCAACACCAACGAGGGCCCGTTTGGTTTTTATACTAGCACCAAGGGTGCGTTGGTTGGCTGCCACCACCACAAGGGTGCGTTTTGCAGTCACCACCACCATAGGGTGCGTTTGGTTGACTGAAATACAGATTAGGGTGCGTTTGGTATAGATTAGGGGGCGTTTGGTTGAGGTTATCAACACCATGGGTGCGTTTGGTTTTCGTATTCGCACCAAGGGTGCGTTCAGTTTGATTATAACGGCACCGAGGGTGCGTTTGGATCTGGGTTTACCAGATTAGGGTGCGTTTGGTTGACTGAAATATAGATTAAGTGGTTTTGGTTGACTGGAAATTAGATCTTGATTATCCTGAATATCATTGGAGTCAAAATGACAAGATTACATTCATGGATTTCTACTTATATACAAATGATCAAATCTCGTTGTATCGCTTTCGAGCTTTTCATTGTGATGCAATTATGGGATAAATATTATATCAATTTCAAGGATGAACAAACGAGATTACTTTAAACACACATTAATGATCGTTCTCTGTATCTAGAGCTGTGTATTATAAATTTAACGCCCCCGTACCATATTTCCCCCCCGCTGCGACACGTTTTTAAGAAGGTATAAGATAACGGATTAAAGCCCGTTTTGATATAACGTTGCGAATGATTCATTATAGGAATAATGTACTTTGTAATAAGTGATATAATGAAACTTTGACTTGACATATGTGATGTTTGCTTGACATATATGAAACAGATGGTCATAGATAGTTTTGCGTAGCTTGTCCTACTTTTAGTTTATGCGAAGATACATGGGACATACAAAGAATATTGACAAACAAGTAATTTAATCAAGCGAAAAAAATTTCCCCGTATCAATTATGATCATAGTAAATAGGTTTTGATGAAAAATTTTCTTGGGTTGATATAGTCTCCACCCCCTTACAGAAATCTCGTCCCGAGATTAATTAAAAGTTATAGTGTATTTGATTGGAAATAGAATAAAGGTACTAGTGCATGAATTTTGAGTTTTATGATTAATCAGTCACAAGTCCACGTGTTTGATCATTTATAATTAATGTGTACACCATAATTATAATTACCCTCCTTTCCACATTTCCTACTTATTTTCAAGATTATACCTCTTGGTGACAGTCAATAGAATTTCTCTAGATCATGGTAGAACCTGGTGGTTGCTCCACTCAGATCGTAAGAAATCCGGTATTCATATAACCTTTACAAGTCAACATCAAATAAGAATGCCTATCACAATTCTTTTGTCAAAATTTCAACTAGTGGTATTGAAATCATTTGACATTGTATAGATACTTATGTGACTCCGTTGATTACGTTGCAAGAATATAGAAATTTTTTTTTAGATAAACGGGAGATCATGGAATGAGTGATTTCAAGGAATGATATATGAATTTGTAAGAGAGTTGCTAATCACGTTGAGATACAGATTTAGAAAATGAAAAGATGATAAATGTAATAATATATAATGTTTAAGTGAAGAAAAGGAAGGTTTTTGTACAAACTGATGAAAGAAACAATGTTTTGTATCGTATGTTAAATACTTAAGCCTATTATTTATGAACTTTACACTTCCAAAAAGAAGCGTCCCAACTCCTTGTAACGATAATTTATAAATTCCATTAGTTCAGGGATTATAATTTCCTTATTCAAATGAAGAAGCATTCTAATTCATTTCAATAAAAATGATCATAATCAGAACTTACCTATAGCATAAAACT
Source organism: Tanacetum coccineum (assembly GCA_026074375.1). NCBI lineage: Eukaryota > Viridiplantae > Streptophyta > Magnoliopsida > Asterales > Asteraceae > Tanacetum > Tanacetum coccineum. The sequence goes on along the minus strand of BQNB010069362.1, from coordinate 2,520 downwards.
GATATGTAGTGTGTAGAAAATGAAGTTATCGTGATATGGTTAGACAATATTGAGATGTTGATTGTTAACTGACGCCCATAAAACGAGGATAAAATTTAAGTTGCAAAGGATGAGGAGAGTAATTAGAAGTTTTTGAGTAGGATAGAATCGACAAATAATGTACAAGTTATGATAACCAACCCAGAGAACAAGATTGAACGAACTTATCTCTTATTATTTCATAATAACTTATACATACCTAAACATTACATACGAAAAAGAGTTGATACTTATGTTTTGACATGTCTCGAGATTTATAGAATAAATTGATGTTGGAAAATAGATGTTCATAGCTCCTATAGATTTTCTAGTCTGATGCCTACTTTGTGTCCATTCTGACACCCTAACAGTGCACGTCCTGTGTGATGCAGAGGTTTTTAACACTTCTACAAAGGGGAAGAGGGTCCCATTATAACCACGTTTCCATTATCCTTGACAGTTTCCTGCCTTCCATTTTGGCTGCTGATGGTGATAATTGTTGCAGGTGTTATTGTTTACGTTATTTGGGTAGTTATTGTTTGTTAATGGTGATTGTTGGATTGTTATTGTTGTAGCGATCATTGGGGTAGTTTCTTTATCACGATATTGAATAGTTGTTGATTATTAGATATTTGTTGTTGTTGTGGTGTTCCTTTCTATCAACAAACTTTCGTTAGTGAACATTGTTTCTTCTTGCACAGAATTACGCTTTATTATTTGGTTCATTAGTCTGTGAGCTATGTTGGTGGCTTCTTCCAGAGTCTGAGGTTTTGAAGCAGTAATGTTTCCTTCAATGTTTTGCGGCAGTCCCCTGATGAAAGCTTCCATTAGTTTCTCGGTGTTTGGTACCATGTTTGGGCATAAAAAGGCTAATTCTTGAAATCTTCTAATATAAGTCTTGAGATCACTTACATTTATAGTCAGACTATAAAATTCATCTTTCATTTTCTTGATCTCAGTTCGAGGACAATACTTTTTTGTCAATAGTCTCTTTAATTCAGTCCCGGTGATCTTGTTGGCTTGTTCTATTCCATTAGGTTGGGCGTATGCATTCCACCAAGATAAGGCATCATCGGTCAAGGTACCAGTAGCAAATGTTACTCTGTTTTCCTCGGCACAATTGTTACGAGAAAATACTGATTCAGTCCGTTCAAACTAGCGAATGAGTCCAGTAGCTCCTTCTGTACCATTGAAGTATGAAGGTTGACAGCTTATGAACTCCTTGTAGTTTCCTCTTTTTGCTACAAGAATTTCTCTTGGTCCAGTGTTCCTATTGGGGTTGTCAGAATTTGCCATGGCAGCAGCTTGTGCTTCTAGAGCGGCAGTAACACCATCAGTAATCAGTTGCCGGATGGCATCCTCTGTCATAGTTGGTGCTGCAGATGTTGATGTTCTCTTAGGAGGCATCTATGTGCAATACAACACAGAATAAGAATCTACGAGTGAAGGTATGAAAATCATAAAAAGACTTGTGATCATTTTCTGATATTGTAGAATATAATGGATTCTTTAGAATTGTAAGAGAATAAAAGATATCATACTTCAGGATATAGGATAGATGACGAGGTATAATAGAATTACCATTTGTATAAATAACTTGTCTATATAACTTACATAGTAAAATTTGACAAGCGTCATTATTTATACATTTAGTAGAAAGCTAAAAATGACATAAATCTAATATGGTGGTTTGCCTATGAGTTCTTGAATCTTTTTCAGAAGACTCTTAATGATGTATATAATCATGAAAGCTATCTAGGGATGAACATTCTAATAGTCATTTACTCATTAGGTTCTTTGGGGTTTGGTTCACTTCCCAGTGGTCGTAATATGATCCATAACGAATTATCTAACTCCGCAAAGATATACTCATTAAAGAGATAGTTTGATGGTGGTGTAGTTGATCTAACTTGTGATGAAGATTCTATAGATGGAGATATAAAGTGTTTTAGTGTCTTTAGGTGATGAAATATTCTTGGGAGGAGAGAAATCTTGGGATTCAAACATCGGTGAAGGTATAATAGCTAGTAGAGCAATAATAACTTGGGATGGTGGAAGGGCATCGTTTTCTTGAATATATGGATCATCATGTAAAGGTGGAAAGGATAGTATGTCCAAAAGATACTTAGTGAAATCGTCTGAAGAGTCAGGAGAAATGTTTCCCGGTAAGGCTGGGAAATAATTCAGAATGTTTGTAGAGGAAAAAGTATTCTCAATATAGGAATTAGATAGGACGATAGTAGAGTGCGGGGATGAAGACATAACTGTAACAACCCAGTTGTAAATAACATAAGTTATTCATATATTAGTATAGTAGTTATGTATTATTACATACTATTTATAAAAAGTAGTGGCATCTTCATAATTCACGGAATGTAGTGGCATGGAGGACTTTGATGGCTGAAAAGAAATGCGGTTATAGTGAAGGTTTTGACCTTGTTCTCTATAACCATGACCCTGATACCAATCTGTAACACCCCTATTTTTACAATATAGCAGTGG
>BQNB010069361.1:0-33513 GCA_026074375.1 Tanacetum coccineum | reverse complement strand
CTAAATTCTTGGATGATCAAAGAGTTACAAGTATGCTTTTCAAGAACAACGTTAATGATATGATTTTAAAAATAAAGCAAAATGAAAATAATTTCCAAACTATCTTTAAAAACATGGAAAGGAAAATAGATGAGTGGGAGAAGTCTCAAAACATCTCTTTAGAACAAACCAATTGGACTGAACTACAACCTCCTCCTCAAGCTCACACCGAGCACGTGAATGCCGTATTCACGGGAGTGGAAAGTCTAATTATTCTCTGAAAATTCTAAAAGATCCACCACCTCCTATTATTGTTAACAATAAAATCAAAAAAGACCGCCCTATTAAAACATTGAAAGGAAACTATCACGTGGTTAAAACAAAAGAATATCTTTTCCGGGAGTATATACCAAAGACCCCATACCCTCAACTTTTAAATGTGGATCATTCCCACTTGAACCGTATCATTAAGGAATCTTAAATCAAGTTAAGTATAGTAATAATAATAGTAGTAATAGTAAATAATAATAAACCTAAAAGAGAGCTTATATATATATATATATATATATATATATATATATATATATAACAAAAACTTTGCAGTCTTTAAGTATGTCACGCATTCGGCCGGTGTGTCGCGTATCTCGATTTCTGCATCCAAAAAAGAAATTTATCGAACTTTGTAGGTGTGTTCGCTGGAAATCCTCACGAGACTATAACTCGTCCACTCAGGATACCGAGGGGTTTAAAGGCTTGTTGCATTCGCTAAATGCAATCGTGGTGCCTACGAAAGTTCGCTTTTGTATTTAATGTTTTTCTTATAGTTGTGTCTATTTTACAAATTAAATAAAACAGGTGGAGCTTGGATTGGTGGTTGGCATTTTACACTTGGAGACTTATATAATTGGTGTATTATATTACATGTGGTAGAATACACATGCTTGGCGCTTCGTTTCGCGCCATATCCTTCATAATTCAGCCATGCACTTATAAGCCCCGGGAAGTTTCAAATATACTCATAATGCTCTACTTAAATGTGGAGGAGCTCTCGCTCCTCACAAAAAAACGTAATGGAATCACACAAGGATAGCTCCAACATAGCTATATCTCTCTATGCCCCGGGAAGTACCGTTTTCCCTTAATTTTTCCTATTTTCTATATTTATCAGCTCTCACATTAAGGGTAATGTTCAACTTAAGTGTGGAGGGGTAGCAAATAAGAAAAATTAATCATGTCCCTCCATGTTTGCCCTGCAGAAATTTTCAATCTTTCAACTGATATTTTCTAGAAAATTTAAAAATTTATATATTGCTTTTCCAAAAAAAAATTAAAAATGCATACTCTTAGTAAGGCAAATCCAACTAGATTGACATTTTAACTAGCACAAAATCAACCCACTTAAATTGTAAGGTTCGCCTCTAGATCTTAAGGAATTCGGGTATCCATCTTTGATACCCTAAGATAATTGATTCCCTTTAGTGTTCGAGTTAAGGAGTGTGCAATCTAGTATCTATTCCATCGTTATGGATGTGTATATGTGGTTTTGTCGCTTTTTTTTGGAACATTGGTATTGGTTGAAAATTATATGAGTGGGTCGGTAATTTAGTAGCTCCAGAACTTGTGCTTGATTCAACATTTAATTAGATCGCAATGAGTTAATTTATAGACAAAGACGTATGATAAGAGGTAAATAAATTCGTTATTCAAGATCATGTATCTGCAACACTCGCTTTTAGTGTTGAGATCCCCAAAGTATCCCAAGAGCAAGAAAAATATGCTCGATGAAGAAGAAGTTTTGTGTCATCCTTAGTTATCGTAGTATCTAGAGTGAAAAGAATTCAAAAAAAAGAGAAAAGGAAAAAGAAAATAAAGTTCAAAGTATAAGGCAAAGTTCTGGCTCATGGAATCAAGTATCTGCTACTCACCCTCATCAATATCATGTTTTGCCTCTTTGAGATTTCTGTCTAGGTGCTCACGCCGTAACGGACATATTTATGTGTTAAGTACAAGCCTATGGTAGCTGTCTAGATTATGTCTGTGCAAATTAAGTGTTTTTCACAATAGCATATTCAACCCTATCTGAGTGGCTGAGTGAATTTAAAATCAAACACTATCCCTTTGTGAGGTGCTATGTTATATGTCTATGCCTCTAAAATGCAGTGTAGGGGTATATATATATGTATATATATATATTTAGATATTTTCTAAATATCTAAATATATATAGATATTTTCTATTAAGAAAATATCAAGTTTTTCTAAATCTAATTCTTCTAATCATAATTTCTTTTCCATCTTTTTTCTCTCAACTCTCTCTCATCTCTCTCTCATTTTCGTCTCTCTCTCTAGTTTCTTTGATTCGTGTTTCGCGTTATGAAGTGAAGTATTAAATCGGAACCTACAAGCTCTATAGATGAAACAAGCTCTCATAGACTACGTGTTAGGTTAGATGACATTCCAATAATGTGTGATACCAAAGGGGCTATAGATTTAAGTAAGAATCCCGTTCAACACTCACGAACAAAACACATTGAGATTTGCCATCACTTCCTTTGCGATAATGTTCAAAAAGGAAATATCTCTATAGAAAAGGTCTCATTAGAAGACAACATAGCCGATATTCTAACTAAACCACTTAAACGTGAGCCTTTTATCTACCTACGTCTAGATCTAGGAATGATGGAACAAATTGATTAAGTTTTCGGCATAATAATGAAATGATAATCATCAATGGACCAAGTGTCAAAGATCTAATTTTTTAACAGGGGGTGGCCCCCTTAATTCATAAAGGGCGCCCCCTTAATTTTAAGGGGACCACCCAGACTTTAAGGGGACCACCCACTTGACTGACAATTTTTTTATCTCTCTGTGTCTAGGTTTCTATTTTGCACAAAATCACAAGATTAGGAAAAGTCTATTAGTAAACTTTTATAACTCCTCCTATCCCAATGCATATATCATTATACATATATATACAATAATCCCAATCTATTATTTTCTAAAAATTATTTCTCATAACTAGGAGCACATGGAAATCAATTATCACATGTTATTAAGATATGCTAAAAACATTTTTCACATATGCATAATGTTCTCTTACTTGTTGTAAAAAGTATATAATCTAATATATATTTACGACAATATTGGTTGAGCAAAATTAAATCAAGGAGCATTTGGATTATTTTTTAGGTTTTACATGTCTTAGTGTCGAAATAATCGCTACTCCACATTTGTCGCACTTAGGCACACACTAGGATTTGCACAAAAGTTTGGTTTGTTTTTTAACTTAACCCCCTTATCAAGGAAAATTCTTTGTGTATTATATCCAGTTACTATTTCATATGTTCTTCACCGTTATGATCTTCAATTCATATATAAGTATATGCCAAATTTGTGTAAAAATAGGTTATCTATACATCTTGTCAACATAAGTAGAATGTTGAAAGTTAAGTGGCTATGTGCCTAAAAAATCTTAATCTCCATAAAAATGAATGGACTTGCTGCAAATTTAACCACCAACACGAGAAACCATCACACCAAAATTTTGAGAAAAATCAAATTTGGAAATAAGGGAATGCCAGGTAGGCTGCCCTCCTTAATCATAAAGGGCGCCGCCATTAATTTAAGGACCGACCCCTAATTAAGGGGACCGGCCTAGGCAAACACGGGTAAAATAGTATTTTCACCTCCCTTTAACCAAATACCCTCTAGACTTAGCTACTATTTCCCTAATACAAAAAACATTTCTTGGAATTGATCCTTTAAATTTCATTCTTTCTGATGTTAAACCTTTTCTCACTATAAAGTACATTCAGCAACCATCATCATCATAATCATCCTCACCAAGACATCTCCTACAAACCACATCCAAACATCAAGGTAGCCAAAATGAGTGTGAAACCCATTTGGAGGAAGAAACTAAACCCTTGTATCACATCCAATGGGCTCAATGTAAACTTACCTACACCAATGCCAAAACTACTCACTCCTCATCATCAACCATCTCAAGAAAACAATCACCACAATCAAGCACTACCAAATCCTTACATTAAGAACACTACCACATCACCACAATGTGTCTCACATCCTCCATTTTCCATCTCACCCATCAATTCACATGTTATATACACTCAAGCTTCATCTCAAAGTAACAACCAAACTCTTTACATTAAGGACACTCCCACATCACGACAAGTTATCTCTCATCCTCCACTTACCCATCCACCCATACACTCACAGAAACTCACACTCAAAGTTCCACCTCAAAGTGACCAAACCAAACTCAACACACTCACCCTCCTCTCCAAGTAAAGAAATCCTAGTTGATGAACATTAATCCACTACAAGAACTATCAAACTCTAGCCCTGCAATCTCTCCCAACAACAAAACAACATTCCCTCATCACCTTACTCTCCAAACCTACCACACACTCTCAACATGAACCAACTTGAAACTCATGTTGTGTATTGCCCTTGTTGCATCTTCACCCAAAAACAATTCCTTGCTTTAAGTGAGGATATCAATTGGATTGAATTCCTCCTCACTCGACCACATCCACTACCTTAGAGTTCAAAGACTTAGCCCTTCCACAACTTCCTCCACCCAACTCTCCACCAATAACTAACTAACTTCGTAATATTTGCCTATATAAATAATCGCCAAACCCTTTGTGTCGCAAGCAAGTCAAAAATCTTCTATTGCTATATAGGAATTTCTTTTATGAAATGGATTAATATGCACTAAAGCATATTTTTTTTTTTCAATTTATGTATGCTTGTGTGGTTTATTTCACACACATTGGTTCCTAAATGAATGAAAACATATTTTGCCTTTTGATGTTTGCTGCTCTTCGTCATAATTTTCCCTTCCTCTTGCTACATGTTAGAAATTTTTGTATTGTACTAGACTTTGTTTTTTGTAGCCAATAAACCATAGCGTTGATTCCTAGCTGCCCTCAAACTAGGGGGAGCACACATCAAGGGGGAGCAATTATTCCGTCGATCTAACTAGCAATTCTCGACGATGTCTTTTTGATTCTATAAAAAGGGGGAGAAATGACATGAAACTCACTAAATACTTGTTTAAAAATAATTTTACATTTAATGAGTTTAAATTTTGTAATCATCAAAAAGGGAGAGATTGTTGACAAAATATAATGCCTAAAAACATTATTAATATTTTTCACATCTTTACGTTTTGATAATCACAAAATATAAAAACGTTCAATGTAAAATTAAACGTAAACAAGTAATTAGTAGTAAATTTTCATTTTGATAATTATATCACTTAAAGGTATGAATAAATAAATGCTTAATGCATTTTATGATCAAAGAAAATTTTTATTCAACCTCAAACTTTTATAAAATGTTGTAAACATTTTTATAAACATTACAAAACATTTTCTACAATTAAAAGAAATGTTTTATTCAAAATAAACATTTTGAAATTCAAATTTTCGGACCTAAAACGGCTAGAAAATTCTAGAAAATCCCCCAACACAAAAGACAAACTGGCGGAGTCCTAAGCCTAAATGGCGACCCCCTTAAATACATGTGCGGCCCCCATAAATTTAAATACCGCCCACCTATTAAGGGACCGCCCCTAGTAGACACTTCCTCCAGTCTGTTTCTATAAATACTGACTTTTCCCCCACTATTTTTTCTCAATTTAGCACTCATTCTTTCTGCCCAAAACAGCCCGACATATCCTCTCTAAAATCCTTTGATCATTTAATCCTAAAGCTTTGTTTCCAAGTGATCCAAGCTCAATTTCCTCAGTGCAATATAAGAAATACGTCTATCATCAAGTTGAAGAATATTACCCCTTTGTGTGTTTGTTGCAATCCTATTTCATTCATATTCAATAACACGTAAACTTTTTGTAACTTTTGTAAAAGTTGTGTATGTTGCCTTGATCTTGGCGAGTCTTTGTAAGTATAGTAAGAATCATGGTAATCTGTACCTAGTTAGTGCTAGAAGTTGTGATATAAAGTAGTGGTTGTGAAGAATGTTCGTGAAGTTTGAATTCGTGAACAAGTCTGAAGTTGTGTTGGTTGTTAGATTGGTTCTAGCAAGATTAGAACTCGACAATTAGCTTTGTGTCTTAAATCTTGTAAGCAACGTTGTGTAATGCTTTTTTCTCCGCCATATAGGGAGCTTGATTGACATAGTTAAAGAAAACACTCGATTAGTATGCACGAGGAGTGGATAAGGTCTAAAGTGAGCTTCGTCCAAACCACTATAAATCCTCGCTGTAACACCCCCAAATTGGGTCGCAGCGGAATAAGGGTCCGGGGCGTGTTACTTCTCAGATCAATAACACAAGATATATATAGAACGACCAAAAGTCTTTTGAAACGAGTACATAGTATTTAACAAATAATTGTTACTTAAGCCCTAATCTTAACTTTGTTCACTAGATCAAAATACAAAGATTTTCAGCCCATAACAGATAACAAAATGAAATGCGAAAAAATCTTTAATGCAAGATATCCAAATGAAAACCACCAATATATCCATCGCACCTCGTGCTTATTGATCTCCTGAAAAACATTGCTTTAAAACGTCAACAATAATGTTGGTGAATTCATAGGTTTTGATAAATCATATATTGTAGGCACAAGAATCTCCCAAGTGTATGATAATGCAACAGGTTGCAGATATCATATAAAGTAAAATACGTTGCTCTAAGCTCATGACACTGATCTTGACTTGTATTGTTGGGCCAAATTAATGGCCTTTTGCCCGTGAGATGTTCTAACCGCGAACATCCTAATATTCGACAAGGTATACGTTCTTTTCGTAGTGATAGCCGTAATCACTCGAACGGTTTCAAACCCAATAGGTCTATTTATAAACATTCGCTGTCACGAAATTATAACAGTATCATGAAAATGGCTCAAATGGGTTGTATCGCTACTTAGGGCAACATGTAATACATAATATAAACTTAAACCACTTTGTTTCTCAGTTGTAAAACATCGCATGTTTATCACCCCAAAAAACATTGTAAAACAAAAGCATGTAAAGACATTGGGGCTATGAATCTCACCTTGAGTAACAGATTAACCACATTGACGCAGATAATGCGATCACGATAAAAGATCGAATTGCAACTAAATTATCATAGTCGTATAAGTATCCCGAGTACTTTAAATTGAAACATTGAAGTAAACCTAAAGATTATTTTCGAACTATCTATTGGGCTATCATAATTATAAGAGTCCATAGACATGACTTTTCGAGGAGTTAGGACACATAAATCGTAAATCCAACAACCTCTGTCGAAACAGCCATCCGAAGAAGCCCTCATTATGAAACCTCCCCTAGTAAATATAGTACTTTGAAACCAATAATATTCTTAAGCTAATCACCACTAAATGGTTTTGGTAAAATTTGTGTTTAACAAGTAAAAACTTTATAATCAGCCGTTTTAGCAAAACTGACGTAACTTTTCGCGTTTTAAAACCCATTCTCGCGTTTCTTATGTCCATCTTCGTATCAAGACGATTATCATAAATTGACATTATCGATTTCGACCTACTGGTGAAACAGTAAAAATTACTGTTCACATCAGACCATATGTATATTTTTATCGATTAATTGTCGTAAACCGAAAAAACGTCGTATTTAATTCCGTTATAGCTCCCGTTTTTAGGGATTCTTCGAGGACGTTCTCGTATTTGAAAGTTCTATATAATTAAGAGGTTTAAAAAAATATAACTTTCCCTGTCATGAATAGTAACTTTATAAAAATAGATTTAAAAAAGTATTAATTTCGTAAACGCGAAATTCAATAACACGGTCGTTATTAATTGAAAAATTGCATCTTATCATTTTGGAATCCTAAAAATGTGTATTGATTTATTAAAAATCTCAACCCTGCTGTTTATAACTTTATAAAAATGTTTTTTAATAAAAATTTACTTACGACATCGGTTATAAACGTATAACTCGTTTATTAACATAATTTTTCGTATTAATCCTTTTAGACAAGTTTCTTACATTTCGTGAATCGTCGTGCAATGTATTATCTTTATAAAAATATAAATGGATATGTAAGAATTCGAATTTTGGACATAATTTTGCTTGAGATGTATGTTAATCCATTTTTGATCTTTTCTATAAACTTATATTACTTTTGTATTTCCCACAATTCCTTATATGCATATGTGTAATATAACATATGTTATACATATAATTAATGTCCATAAGTTTTCATATTTTGCCAAGATCATCAGAGATCACAAGTTATTAAATTACATGAATTCATAAGACATTCTTACTTAATTTTAATTACAAGTTTACATATGAACTTTTTATACTTAAATCCAAGATATGTACAAGACAAAATATCCTTTATTTCATGATATTACCATCATCATAATATGTGAGAAAGTGTACAAAATCATATTCACAAGAAAATTTATATTTTTCATGTTCAAAAGTATTCCTAATGGTGATTTCACTATATAGCATATCATATATATAAAAACTCATAACATGAAACTAAAGGTTTAAATAGACCTTTATGATGTAAGATGATGATGATGAACAAAATCTAAACCCGTGTTTAGCCTAAAAACCAAGCTGCACTTAAGAAAACCCATATTGTTCTTAAGCAAAACCCTAGCTTCCTTTTCTTTGCATTAAATACTTGGAAAATGGGTGATTCAATCTTGCAAGCCTTAGTATATCTTAGAATAGTGTATAAAAAAAGTGTATGGATTGTAAAAATTTTTGTATATGGTTTGTTAAAGGGTGCTTGATTGCCGTAGCCTATATGTGGCTAGAGAAGAGTATATTTGATTTTTGTTAAGTGTTTAAACATGTAAATGTATCTCCTTTACATGGATAAGTGTATTAAACAAGTAAATATAGTCTAGGAAACATAAGCATGGTTATAGGGATGGTCCCTCTATCATAGTATGGCCATAGAAGGTCTTTGGTCACGGTATGGAGGTCATGGATGTGCCATAAAGAGGTATGGTTAGTATTTGACCACATGGAAGAAGGTTTTGATATATCTTGGTATCAATGCCATAATTTCGGCACAAGAGAGCAATACATGTATATTTGTAGTATTTATATGTATTGGGTATAAATTGGGTATTTGTTGAATCTGAAGAAAAGTTTTTGTGGTTCCGGAGTGCCTAAACGCAATTATATCGCGAAACGTAGACACTTAACGTAACGATGAAAATTAAAATGACAAAGTTAATATTATCCTCAAGAATAATTATATAACCCTTGCTTGATTTAAAAAATTTAATTTGTTTGAAGCCCGTTACATTGAACGCTAATTTTTGTGCGTACCGATTTGAACCTACGCTTATGATTTAAAGTGAACACGTACCTTAACAAAAAGTTCATTGTCGGATTTGTTGACGACGCAATGACTTGAAAACACAGGTGTTTATAGACTTCCCCCCGTTAAACGACTTGTCCACAAGGCTTACAAGGCATCACTTGATCGACGTTGCCGTCTTGATAAAGAGATGTGGTATTTCTTTGAACTGTCTTCACGCTCCCACGTGAACTCAGGACCTCTCTTGGAGTTCCATCGAACTTTGACTAATGAATCCGACTTCACTTCAACCGTTTTAACTTCACGACCACTATTTCCTACCGTTCCTCAACAAAATGAAGCTGTACATCCAGATGAATGACCATCCAACTGAACGGCTAATGGTTCGTTGGCATGACACTTTTTCAGATTAGATACATGAAACGTATTAGGACTCTGCTCAACTCTTCTGGAAGTTCAAGCTTGTAAGCAACTTCTCCAACTCTTTCTGTTACCTTAAAAGGTCCAACATACCTAGGGTTTAACTTCCCCCGTTTGCCAAAACGTACGACCCCTTTCCAAGGCGAGACCTTAAGCATGACTTTATCTCCGACCTGGAATTCATTGGTTTATGCCTCTAGTCAGCGTAACTCTTCTGTCCGATCAGAGCCAGTTTGCATCCTTTGCTTGATCTGAATGATTTTCTCAGTGGTCTCTTGAATTAGTTCTGGACCGAGTATTTGAGCTTCTCCAACTTCAGTCCAACAAACAGGTGAACGACACTTTCGACCATAAAGTGCTTCGAATGGTGCGGCCTTGATGCTAGCGTGATAGCTATTGTTATATGAGAACTCGACTAATGGCAAATGGTTAACCCAACCCTTTCCAAAGTCGATCGCACAAGCACGCAGCATATCCTCGAGAGTTTGGATAGTCTCTCGCTTTTGCCCGTCTGTTTGTTGATGTACCAATACTCATATCCAAGTTTGTACCCAAAGCGTTCTGAAGTGACCTCCAGAAATTGGATGCGAATCTCGGGTCACGATCACAAATGATTGAGACGGGTATCCCATGCCTCGTGACCACCTCCTTTAAGTACAATCTTGCAAGTTTATCCAAAGGATCGGTCTCTCTCATTGGTGTGAAGATCGCAGACTTAGTGAGTCGGTCAACGATCACCCAAATTGTGTCATAGCCTTGAGACGTCTTAGGAAGCTTCGTGACAAAATCCTGTGAATTGTTGGTCCCACTACCATTCAGGGATCTTTAGGGTTGTACCAACAAACCTAGATTGCCTTATGATGTTCGACCTGACCCCTTAGCACAGGTCCCCAAACACATATTCTAACATAGTAGCTAAGTCCCGGCTTTCATGTTGGCCACCAATAATAACTTCTTCATGTCCTTAGGTACATTTTGGTAGGAACCCGGATGAATAGAGTATTTTATTTGTGGGACTCCGTGCATGAGTCACAGTCCGCAATCGCCATAACAAGTAACCAACTTCTGCATTTAGGCCACAGGTTTCTCATCCGCACGATTCCAACTTTTGTTCTCTAATTGCTTCTGGAAATTTAGCGTTTTCAATCAACATTCCCCCAACTCTTCACTCTTAATGTTCTCTGGTTTTCGCGCTTCAGTTTGAGCATTTAAGATCTGTTTAGGGAGATCCAAGCTAATAGTCATGACTAAGGCTCGGACTCTTAGCGGTGGTTCTCATTCTTTCCTGCTCAACGCATCAGCAACGACATTTGCTTTCCCCGGGTGATAACGAATATCGCAATCGTCATTCACTTAGCAACTCTAACCATCGACGTTGCCTGCATGTTCAACTCTTTTGATCGTAAGATGTGTTGCAAAACTCTTGTGATATCGGTGAAACACCGACACTTAGTTCCTATATAAATAATGTCTCCAGATCTTGAGAGCGAACACAACTGCTACCAATACTAAATCATGAGTTTATATTCTTCTCATGAATCCTCAATTGACGGTGATGCATAAGAAATCCACCTTTTCTCATTGCACAACACACACCCAAACCTTCCTTTGAAGCGGCACAATATGCGATGAAATCATCGCTTCTTTCAGTTAAAGCAGGATTTGATGCACTGCATAACTTTTTTGCTTCAACAGTTGAAAAGCTGCTTCTTGTTTATCGCCCCACTCAAACTTGACCTTCTTTTGAGTAAGCTTAGTCATTGGTTTGGCGATCTTTGAAAACCCTTCAATGAATCTTCGGTAATACCCAGCAAGACCTAAAAATTTAACGAATCACCTTGGTGACTTAGGAGATGTCCCATCTTTGATGGATTCAAGTCTTGGCTGATCCACATAAATTCCTTCACTACGCTCACTGACCTAGGAACTGTACCTTAGGAATCCAAAATGCACATTTGGAAAACAGGCATACAACTCCTCTTCTTCAACAACTCCAATATTATCTTCAGATGCTCTTCGTGCTCTTTGTTTGTTCTGGAATAGATCAAAATATCATCAATAAAGACAATTACGAATTTTTCAGATAAGGTTTGCACACTCGGTTCATGAGGTCCATAACACACATGCGGCGTTATGTCAAACCAAACGGCATTACTGAAATTTCGTAAATGGCCATAACGATTCTGAAGGCAGTCTTTGGATGTCTTCCTACTCAAGAACCTCTCAATTGTGTGATAACACTATGAACCTTAAATTCTCATATCATTACCATAGAGCAACAACCACATCGCGACCCTTGTAAGCTGATCAAATGATTCCTATTCCATACTTGTGGAGTCGAAACAGACTCATCTACTCTCTCAACACCTCACAACACTTATGTCTGAGAAAAGATCGAATAGATAACCGCATAGTCCGATGGTAGCTCCCAGATATAGAATATTGCAATATTTCATGCAGCATGAGACCTTCCTCAACACATAGGTCGTGAGGTGTTTTTACCATTCGATTAATCGACCTAATAGGTCAGGTTATATCACCATTTTAATCCTGTCCCTCTAATTCACTTAGGAAACTCTGATGCAAAGCCATCCACAAAGAACTACTAATAATTTATGCCTTCATAAGTAACGCGTTATGGCCTTACGAATTTCAAGTAGGCGCAGTTTGGTTTGATCAAAACGCCAAACCATGCTGTGTTTAGGACCTCATTGCACTTTACGTGTAGCAAACCTTAATCCTGGAAAATTCGTAATTGTATTTATTGTTGATATTTGATTATTTGTTCAAAGAGCAAGCAAGAGCATACGAAAAGCATCTGAAATAAATATTGGAGATTGTTGAGAGAAAGAGGAGTTGTATGCCAAGTTTTCCAATTGTGAATTTTTGATTCCTAAGGTTACAGTTACTAGTTCGAGTTACACTGGAGGTGGAGGTTCGGAGTGAGTAGAAGGAAATCACATGTGGAGATCCAGCACAAGATTGAAAATCCATCAAAGATTGGACAATCTCTAAGTCACCAACTTGAGAAATCGTCAATTTTTAGTCTTTTTTAGCTGGGGTATACCAAGAGATAGATGTACATTGAAGTAATTAGTCAAAGACGCCAAACCAATGACTAAGCTTACTCAAAAGAAGGTCAAGTTTGAGTGGGGCGATAAACAAGAAGCAGCTTTTCAACTGTTGAAGCAAAAGTTATGCAGTGCACCAATCCTTGCATTACCTGAAGGAAGCGAAGATTTCATCGCATATTGTGACGCTTCAAAGAAAGGTTTGGGTGCTGTGTTGATGCAAAGAGAAAAGGTGATTTCTTATGCATCACGCCAGTTGAAGATTCATGAGAAGAACTATACAACTCATGATTTAGAACTTGGTGCAGTAGTGTTCGCTCTCAAGATCTGGAGACATTATTTGTATGGAACTAAGTGTACGGTGTTCACCGATCACAAGAGTTTGCAACACAAACTTAAATCAAAAAAGAGTTGAACAAAGATGCAACGACGATGTTAGATGTTGCTAAGTGATTACTATAGCGAATATTCTTATCCACACGGGGAAAGCAAAATGTCGTTGCTGATGCCATTGAGCAGGAAAGGAACGAGAACCACCAATAAGAGGACCGAGCCCTTAGTCATGACCTATAGCTTGAATCTCCCAAAACAGATTCTTAAATGCTCAAACTGAAGCGCTGAAACCCAGAGAACATTAAGAGTGATATACGTTGTTGGGAATGTTTTGATTTTAAAAAGCCTAAATTGCCAGAAGCAATTAGAGAACAAAAGGTTGAACCACGAGCGATGTAACCCCAGTTCCTAAATTGCAGAATTTTTTACACTTGTTAATGGCGATTTGCGGACTGAGATCATGCACGAGTCCACAAATTCAAAAATACACTATTCATCCTTGATTCCGACAAAATGTACCAAGACAGAAGAAGTTATATTAGGTGGCCCAACATGAAAGCCGACATAGTCTACTTATGTTAGTCAATTGTTTGACCTCTGTGCTAAGTCAAGGCCGTAACATCAAAGCATCAGTATTGATGGTACAACCTAATATCCCAGAATGGTAAGTGGTACAACATCACCATGGATTTTGTCACAAAGCTTCCTAAGACGTCTCAAAGGCTATGAAAAAATTTGGGTGATCTATCGTTGACCGACTCACTACGTCCTGCGATCTTCACAAACCAATGAGAGAGACCGATCCTTTTGGGATAAACTTGCCGAGATTGTACTTAAAGAGAGTGGTCACTAGGCAAGGGAAAACCCCTACTCTAATCATTTGCGATCGTGACCCGATATTTTGCATCAAATTTCTAGAGGTCATTCAGAACGTTTTGGGTACAAATTTGGATATAGTAGTATTGGCTACCAACCAAAACAGGACTGGCAAAAGCAGAGGACCATTCAACAAACTCTCGGAGGAAAATGCGTCGTGCGTAGTGCGATCGACTTTGGAAAGGTTTGGGTTACTACCAATTAGCACAATAAGTCTAGTTCTCAGAATAACAATTCGTAGCTATCCACTCTAAGCATCAAGGCCGCACCAAACGAAGCACTTTATGTCTACAAGTGTCGTTCACTGAACTGTTTTTAGTGACTGAAGTAGAGAAGCACCAAATACTCGGTCCAGAACTAATTCAAGAGACCACTGAGAAAATCATCCAAATCAAGCAAAGGAAATGCAAACAACTGCTCATGATCGCCGACAGAAGAGTTACGCTGACTTTGAAGCATAAACCAATGAAATCCAAACCGGGGATAAAGTCATTGCTTACGGTTCTCGCCTTGGAAAGGGGTCCGAACGTATTCTGGGGCAAACTGGGGAAGTTGAACCCTGAGGTAGTTGGACCTTTTAAGGTGATAGAAAGAGTTGAGAAGTTGTGCTACAAGCATGAACTCCCAGATCAGAAGAGGTTGAGCAAATCAAAATACGTTTCATTTATCTACATCTGAAAGAAGTGACATGCCGACGAACCATTAGCCGTTCCGTTGAGATGGACTTCCGATCTGGTATGACAAGCTTCATTTATGTCGAGGAACCGTAGAAATAGTGTGGACGTGAAGTATAAACGGTGAATGAAGTCGGATTCCAATAGTCAATAGTTTGATGTGAACTCCAAGAGAGGTCCTGAGTTCACGTGGGAGCGTGAGAATGACAGTTCAAAAAGAAATACCCACATCTCTTCATCAAGACCGCACCGTCGTCAAGTGCTTCCTTGTAAGCCATGAGGACAAGGCTCGTTTAACGGTGGAGTCAAAAACACCCTGTGTTTTCAAGTCATTGACGACGTCAACAAATCCGCAATGTACAATTTTGTAAGGTCGTTTTCACGTTTAAATCTATAAGCGATAGGTTTCAATCGCGTACGCCAAAAATTAGCGATCAATTTAAACGGGCATCAACAATTAAATTTTTACATCAAGCAAGGGTTATATAATTATTTTGAGGATAGATTATTTAACTATTGTTCAGAAAAGCTTCAAGGTTGTAAACCCTAGTACTGGTGAAGAGTACTCGTATTATTGATCTAATAATATTGAAGCGTTTGGTTATATCTTTCTTCATTCATGATTAATGTTTTATTCATAATACTTCTAGGTATTAAGGTGTAGATTCCGCATACACTTTAGTATACATACAAAGTTTCTACAACAAGTTATTTTGGATTTATCCAAGGTAATTTAACCTTAGACAACCTAAGGAATCGATCAAGGATTAAGATCAACAAGTGGTATCAGAGCTTTGCTTTAAGAAACTTTGATCTAAAAGACATGGAGTTTGAATCTACAAATACTAATACTACTGCTAAGCTACCCATACTCAAACTGGGTGAGTATGAGATGTGGGTGATACGGATTAAGCAGTACTTCCAGATCCAAGACTATGCTCTATGGGAGGTCATAGAGAATGGTGATTCATGGGTGTCTGTACCACAAATAGCACAGGAGAATGGTACTTCAGTTACAAAGATGTCTATACATGTAACTGCTGAAGAAAAGATAAATAATAAGAATGATGTGAAGGCCAGAAGCTTGTTACTCATGGCTCTTCCCAATGAGCATTAACTCACATTCAGTCAGTACCCTGATGCTAAAACAATGTTTGTTGCCATTGAAACACAATTTGAAGGTAATGCAGCTACTAAGAAAACTCAGAAGACACTTCTGAAGCAACAATACGAAAATTTCAGTGCATCAAGTGCAGAGTCTCTTGACTCTATCTTTAATAGGCTTCAGAAGATTGTGAGTAGGCTTGCAATTTTGGGTGTAGTCATAGCTCAAGAAGACTTAAATTCAAAAATTTTGAGCAGCTTGCCCCCTGAGTGGAACACTCATGTAGTTATGTGGATGAATAAACCTGAAGTTGAAACTATAAGCATTGATGATTTGTACAACAACTTCAAAATTGTTGAACAAAAGATAAAGAAATCTGTTAGTGCAAGTAGTGGTGCTCAAAACTTGGCCTTCATGACTGCTCCAAGCACTAGCAGTACTAATGATGCTAACACTGCTAGTCTATAAGTTAGTACTGCTAGCCCTAATGTTAACACTGTTAGTCCTCAAGTTAGTACTGCTAGCTTCAGTGATAATGCTGTGTATGCTTTCATGGTTGAAAATCCTAATGGTTCTAATATTTTACATCAAGACTTAGAGCAAATTCATGAAGATGATCTGGAAGCAATGGACTTGAAGTGGCAGCTCTCTCTGCTAAGTATGAGGGCAACGAGGTACTATCAGAGGACAAGCAAGAAGATTTTTATTAATGCTAATGATACTGTTGGGTATGATAAATCCAAGGTAGAGTGTTTCAACTGTCATAAGATGGGACACTTTTCCAAGGAGTGTAGAGCACCAAGAAGCAAGGAAGGTCAGTTCATAAATCAAGACAACACCAGGAAGCAAGGAAACAATGAAGACACATCTTCAAAGGCAATGTTGGCTATAGATGGTGTAGGTTTTGATTGGAGAGACATGGCAGAAGAACAAGTTCAAACAAACATGGATCTAATCGCATTTTCAGACTCAGAGGTATACTGATCGTGCCGGATTCACACCGTAAATATATATAAAATATAATAAAATATAAAATATATATAGAAGTGTAAAAACCAACAATCAATGATACCGAGAAGTAGTATAGAGCTTTCCCGGGTCGTAAATCCCCAACGAGGCTGGAATGGTAAATCGATACGATCGAAGATTTGAGTTTGAAGGAAAGGAATGAGTTTTGGGAAGTTGAATAAGTCAATTTAAACAATAACGGACTAAATGATTAAGAAAACCTAAAAATTACGAAATAAACTAGAAAAACGAAAACCCCGAATGCCGACAAAAGGGGGAAAACCTAAAATCTTTAAAAATAACCCTACGAGAAATTTTTCACTTCTAAACTACTCTACGGGTCAAATAACGAAGAATGAAAAAGACTAGACCGAAAACGGAGTTTGTTTGACCCAAAAACGAGTAAAAACAAAAACCCGTACCCTTAACCCGTTCTTTAAAAGATGAAGATAATAAAAATGACCCTAGAAAAATTTTTATATTTATTTCCTACAAACTAGATGACAAAAGAAAAATTTCTAAAAAAGCAAAATATTTTTTTGATAATTTTTTGTATTTTTTATGAATTAAATAAACTTTTAACTAAATTACATTTATAAAATATTAACGTTACAAAAAATTCAGAAAAATATCACAAATTACATGACTCTAAAAGCTACCTACGTACAAATACCAAACACCCACCAGCTTATTCAATAAGCCCGAAAATAAGCTTGACAGCTTATAAGCTTATAAGGGGAAAACCCCCTTAAATATGTTTGCCCTTGGGTTTATAACGAAAAAGACCCAAGGGCGCAGTGGTAGTGTGTGTGGGAGTTAAGGGGATGTATTGCTTGGTCCCGGGTTCGAGTCTTGCTCACCCGGACCAAGTATCTTCCCCATTTTTTTTTTTTAAAAAACTCTAGGGTAGAAAGTGTACAATTCTAAACTAAAGGGTAGGCGGGCAAACTTGAGGAAAGTTACACTATAGTGAAAACGGTAAGCCCCTCATAACTAACTATGAAAAAGTGACAAATCTAACCCAACGAAACAGCTTATATTTTGGCTTATAAAAAGTGATTTTAGTAAAAACTCAAAACTACAAACTATATAACAGCTTAATTTGAAACAACATTAATGACGACACTTTGACTTTGGGACAAAAGAATAAAAGCTTAAAATAAGCTTATGTTGACAGCAATCTTAAAGGCTTTAAAAGGGCAACTTTTCTAATTCTTATGTTGAATAAGCTAAGTCTAAGGACTAAAGTAAGCAAAAAGAGGTTTCAACTAAACTTAAATCAGACTAAAAGGAAAAGAAAAGCTAAACTAATAAGCTATGGAAAAGGGGTTAAGTGACAGAAACATGAAATAAGCCTAAAAACTAAACTTTACTAAGTTACTTGAGCAAATAAGCTAAGAAAAGGAAAAATAAGCACACTAACTATCTAACTCAACCTAAAAACTTACTAGGAAACAATTTGAGCTTATGGGATAAGCTTAATAAGCCAAAGTGTGGCTTAAACCCACAACAGTACTAACACCCAAGTTAGTACTGTTGTGGGCTTAAGCCACACTTTGGCTTATTGAGCTTATCCCATAAGCTCAAATTGTGTCCTAGTAAGTTTTTAGGTTGAGTTAGATAGTTAGTGTGCTTATTTTTCCTTTTCTTAGCTTATTTGCTCCAGTAACTTAGTAAAGTTTAGCTTTAGGCTTATTTCATGTTTCTGTCACTTAACCCCTTTTCCATAGCTTATTAGTTTAGCTTTTCTTTTCCTTTTAGCTAATTTAAGTTAGTTTAAACCCTTTTTGCTTACTTTAGTCCTTAGCTTAGCTTATTCAACCATAAGACTTAGAAAAGTTGCCCTTAAAGCTCTTAAGCGCTGTCAACATAAGCTAATTCTAATAGTTATTCTTTTGTCCACAGTCAAAAGTACATCATTAATTTGTTTAAATTAAGCTGTTCTATAAGTTTGTAGTTTTGAGTTTTACTAAAAAACACTTTTAATAAGTCCAAAAAAAAGCTGTATCGTAGGGTTAGATTTTGTCACATGTTTCATAGTAATAAAGGGCACCCGTTTTCACTATAGTGTAACTTTCCTCAAGTTTGCCCGCCTACCCTTTAGTTTAGAATTATACACTTTCTACCCTAGAGTTTTAAAAAAAAAACAAAAGGGGAAGATACTTGGTCCGGGTGAGCAAGACTCGAACCCGGGACCAAGCAATACATCCCCTTAACTCCCACACACACTACCACTGCGCCCTTGGGTCTTTTTCGTTATAAACCCAAGGGCAAACATATTTAAGGGGGTTTTCCTTATAAGCTTATAAAGCGTCAAGCTATTTTCGGGCATAATTTAATAAGCTGGTGGGTGTTTGGTATTTTTCGTAGGTAGCTTATAGAGTCAAGTATTTTGTGTAAATTTTTCAGAATTTTTTGTAAACGTTTAATATTTTTTATAATTTAATTTAGTTAAAGGTTTATTTAATTCATAATAAATACAAAAATTATCAAAAAAATATTTTGCTTTTTTAGAAAATTTTCTTTTGTCATCTAGTTTGTAGGAAAAATATAAAAGTTTTCGTAGGGTCATTTTTATAACTCTTCATCTTTTAAAGAACGGGTCCGGGTACGGGTTTTTTTGTTTAGACTCTTTTGGGGGGGGGTCAAACGAACTCCGTTTTCGGTCTAGTCTTTTTCATTCTTCGTTATTTGACCCGTAGAGTAGTTTAGAAGTGAAAAATTTTCCGTAGGGTTATTTTTAAAGATTTTAGGTTTTCCCCCTTTTGTACGGGATTCGGGGTTTCGTTTTCTAGTTTAATTTCGTAATTTTTAGGTTTTTCTTAAACATTTTAGTCCGTTATTGTTTAAATTGACTTATTCAACTTCCCAAACTCATTCCTTCTCAAACACAAATCTTCATCCGTAGCGATTTACCATCCAGCCTCGTTGGGGATTTACGACCCGGGAAAGCTCTATACTAGCTTCTCGGTATCATTGATTGTGGTTTTTTACACTTCTATATCTATTATATATTTTATTATATTTTATATATATTACGTGTAATCCGGCACGATCAGTATAACACCATTGTGTTTCTGGAGTCTGAAAATGCTATAAGATCCATGTTTTGTTTGAACTTGTTCTTCTGCCATGTCTCTCCAGATTCAAAACCAACACCATCTTAGCCAACAATTGCCTTTGAAGAAGTGTCTTCATTGTTCCTGTGCTTCCTGTGTTGTCCATGATTTATGAACTGACCTTCCTTGCTTCTTGTGCTCTACACTCCTGAAAAGTGTCCAACTTAAGACATTGAAACACATCTACCTGGATTTATCACACCCAACAGTATCAGATTAGCAATAATAAAAATCGTCTTGCTTGCCTCTGATATTACCACGTTTCCCTCATACTTAGCAGAGAGAGCTGTCCTACTTCAAGTCCATAAGCTTCCAGATCATCTTCAGAATTTGGCTCTGAAAGTCTTGATGAAATATATTAGAACCATTAGGATTTTCAACATGAAAGTCATACACAGCATTATCACTGAATCTAGCAGTACTAAAACTTGAGGACTAACAGTGGTTAACATTAGGGCTAGCATACTAACTTATAGACTGAGCAGTGATATCATCGATATAAGAACTGCCTATGCTTAGAGCCATCATGAAGGCCAAGTTTTGAGCACCACTACTTGCACTAACAGATTTCTTTATCTTTTGTTCAACAATTTTGAAGTTGTTGTACAAATCATCAATGCTTATAGTTTCAACTTCATGGGGGGTGGGGTGGGGTATAATTCATCCACATAACTACATGAGTGTTCCACTCAGGGGGCAAGCTGCTCAAAATTTTTGAATTTAAGTCTTCTTGAGCTATGACTACACCCAAAATTGCAAGCCTACTCACAATCTTCTGAAGCCTATTTAAAGAAAAAGAGTCAAAGACTCTGGCACATGATGCACGAAATCTTCGTATTTTTGCTTATCAGAAGTGTCCTTTCTGAGTTTTTTCTTAGTAGCTGCATTACCTTCAAATTGTGTTTCAATGGCAACAAACATTGTTTTAGCATCAGGGTACTGACTGAATGTGAGTTTATGCTCATTGGGAAGAGCCATGAGTAGCAAGCTTATGGCCTTCACATCATTCTTCTTATTTATCTTTTCTTCAGCAGTTACAGGTATAGACATCTTTGTAACTGAAGTACCATTCTCCTGTGCTGTTTGTGGTACAGACACCCATGAATCACCATTCTCTATGACCTCCCATAGAGCATAGTCTTGGATCTGGAAGTACTGCTTAATCCTTATCACCCACATCTCATACTCACCCAGTTTGAGTATGGGTAGCTTAGCAGTAGTATTAGTATTTGTAGATTCAAACTCCATGTCTTTTAGATCAAAGTTTCTTAAAGCAAAGCTCTGATACCACTTGTTGATCTCAATCCTTGATCGATTCCTTAGGTTGTCTAAGGTTAAATTACCTTG
This sequence comes from Tanacetum coccineum, assembly GCA_026074375.1. Taxonomy (NCBI): domain Eukaryota; kingdom Viridiplantae; phylum Streptophyta; class Magnoliopsida; order Asterales; family Asteraceae; genus Tanacetum; species Tanacetum coccineum. The sequence goes on along the minus strand of BQNB010069361.1, from coordinate 12,275 downwards.
GATAAATCCAAAATAACTTGTTGTAGAAACTTTGTATGTATACTAAAGTGTATGCGGAATCTACACCTTAATATCTAGAAGTATTATGAATAAAACAGTAATCGTATAAACAAAGATATAACCAAACGCTCCAATATTATTAGATCAATAATACGAGTACTCTTCACTAGTACTAGGGTTTACAACCTTGAAGCTTTTCTGAATCGACTTGACAACTATGAAAACTTATGAACTTGCATACTTGTCTAATACCCTAGGGCCTCCTTTTATAGACTAAGGAGTCCTAGTCGGCTTACAATACATTCCTAAGATATCATAATCTTTTCTAAACATAAACGTAATCTCTTAAATAAATACATTATGTATATCTTGTACATAAATATCTCAATACTTATCTTCACAAGTATTCTTGTTCTCCAAACAATCTTTATCTCTTTAAACCGTCTTTATCCTCTTGGCAGTAGTAAGTCTTCTAGCAGTTGTAATCCAGCAGCATAAACTTTTTCACCAGCAGTACTGATAAACATAAGCAGTAGTAACATTAGTACTAGCAGTACTAATATGTACTCACAGTAGTAAAAATTTGTTTATAAATTTTTCCCAATCTTGTGTTTTTGTGTGAAATAGAGGCCTAGACTCAGAAGATTTTTTTTTTTCAGTGGGTGGTCCCCTTAAAGCCTGGGCGGTCCCCTTAAAATTAAGGGGGCCGCCATTTGTTTGGAATAAAAAATTCAAGATTTTTGTCAAACAATGATTTTTTATTATGCCGAAAACTTAATCGATTTGTTTCATCATTCCTAGGACTAGACGTAAGTAGTTGAATGGCTCACGTTTAAGTGGTTTAGTTAGGATATCGGCTATGTTGTCTTCCGATGTAACCTTTTCTATAGAGATATTTCCTTTTTGAACATTATCGCGAAGGAAGTGATGACGAATTTCAATATGTATTGTTCGTGAGTGTGAAACGGGATTCTTACTTAAGTCTATAGCCCATTTGTTATCACACATTATTAGAATGTCGTCTAACCTAACGCCATAGTCTATGAGAGCTTGCTTCATCCATAGAGCTTGTTGACATGCCTTTCCGGCGCTTACGTATTCCGCTTCGGTTGTGGAGATGGCAAGAGCGGTTTGCTTTTTTGAAAACCACGATGTTAGACAACATCCCATAAACGTGCACACACCACTAGTGCTCTTGCGATCCACGTAATCTCCCGCATGATCCGAATCCGCATACACTATTGTTTCTATGCTGGATCCCTTAGGATACCATAATCCTAAATGCGTAGTGCCTTTAATGTATCGGAAGATACGTTTAACCGCTTCTAGGTGAGAGGTTTTAGGATCCTCTTGAAAGCGGGCACAAAGGCAAACACTAAACATGATATCGGGTCTACTTGCCGTTAAGTATAATAAACTACCTATCATGCCTCTATATTTGGTATTATCTACGGACTCACCTTCTTCGTCTCTCGTGAGTTTGGTTTCCGTAGACATAGGGGTCTTTATTGGCTTAGAGTCTTCTAGTCCAAATTTCTTAAGCATTTCCTTAATATATTTTGATTGATTAAAAAATATTCCATCATCTAATTGTTTTATTTGTAATCCTAAGAAGAAATTTAGTTCCCCCATCATACTCATTTCAAACTCATCATGCATGATCTTGGCAAAGTCATCACACATTTCTTGACAAGTTGATCCGAATATAATGTCATCAACATATATTTGGACAATAATGAGATTGGAGTCTTTCTTTTTAGTGAAGAGTGTGTTATCTACCATTCCCATGGAGTAATTATGTTTAATAAGAAAGGCTTTTAATCGATCATACCAAGCTTTTGGGGCTTGTTTTAGACCATAAAGAGCTTTCTTAAGTTTGTAGACATAATTAGGTTTTGCGAAGTCAATGAATCCCGGAGGTTGTGCCACGTAAACCTCCTCATTGATAAAACCGTTAAGGAATGCACTCTTCACATCCATTTGGTATAACTTAAAGTCTAGTGCGCAAGCATAAGCTAAAAGTATTCTTATGGACTCTAGTCTAGCTACGGGTGCATATGTTTCGTCGTAATCAATTCCTTCTTGTTGATTATATCCTTGGGCGACTAACCTAGCTTTGTTTCTAGTTACGACGCCATTTTCATCGAGTTTATTTCTATATACCCATTTTGTTCCTATAATGGTCATATCCATGGGATTTGGGACTAGTTCCCAAACATCATTTGTTTTGAATTGGTTTAGTTCCTCTTGCATGGCCATTACCCAATTTTCATCTTTTAATGCCTCATTTATATTTTTAGGTTCTATTGTCGAAATAAAGCAAAAGAAATTGCTTTTGTCTTGAGCTTGCGACCTAAGAGTTCTTTGATTTAGATTACCAATAACGTTTTCTAGGGGATGAGTTTTAGATTCTTTAATATTTACAATTTGATTATTTTCTAATGAAATGTCTTCAAGATTATTGCCTATGGGTTTTGTTTTACTAACCTCAATAGCTTCTTCTTCGACTAGCTCATCATCTTCTAATGGTGATGTTTTAGGCGGGGGAGGAGTTTCATCGAAAGTTACATTCAACGACTCTTCAACTTTCATTGTTTGTTTGTTAAGTATTATGTAAGCTTTACTATTTTGCGAATATCCTAGGAAAACACCTTCGTATGACTTAGGGTCGAACTTGGTGAGGTAATCCTTTGTATTAAGAACAAAGCATTTACTTCCGAATACTCTAAAATAGTTAAGGTTTGGTTTCCTACCTCTTAACAACTCGTATGGAGTTTTTCCTAAAATACGTCTAATGGAAACTCTATTAATTATATAGGTTGATGTATCGACCGCATTACACCAAAATTTTTGAGGAATGGATTGTTCGTTTAACATGGTTCTACTCATTTCTTGTAGAGTGCGATTTTTCCTTTCTACTACCCCATTTGATTGTGGAGTACGAGGAGCGGAAAAATTGTGAGATATCCCATTTAAATCACAATAGTTTCCGAATTGTACTTCATTATCAAATTCCCGACCATGATCCGTTCTAATTGATACAATGGAACATCCTAATTTGTTTTGGATCATTTTGCTAAATACTTCGAATTTTTCGAAGGCCTCGGTTTTATTTGCTAAAAATCTAGTCCATGTGAATCGAGAATAGTCATCTACGATTACTAAGGTATAACGATTTCCTCCATAGCTTCGTATGGCGGAAGGGCCAAACAAATCCATGTGAAGTAGTTCTAGGCATCTAGTTGTTGAAACTATATTTTTAGCCTTGTGACTTGTATGAGCTTGTTTTCCAATTTTGCAAGCATCACAAAAATGTCGGTCGTATTTTAGTTTGGGTAGGTTTCTAACTAATTCTTTAGATGCTAATGATTGAATTAATTGCATATTAGCGTGACCTAATCTCCTATGCCATAGTGTGGAGTTTTCGTCCAATGTTGCAAGGCATATTTTGTCTTCCGGTTTATTTCCTAGTTTCATTACATATATTCCTCCTTTCCTAATTCCTTTTCCTATAACTTTTTCGTCTTTGATTATTTTGCTATCGTGTTCGGTAAATATTACTTTGCATTTGTTATCACATATTTGACCTACACTAAGCAAGTTATATGTTAAGTTATCTACGTGCTCAACATTTTCAATTATTAGGGAGTCTTGAGAAATCGTACCTTTGCCTATGATTTTACCGCGCAAGTTGCTCCCAAAGATTACGTTTCCTCCGTTGTATGCTTTGTATGAAGAGAACAACTTTCGATTACCGGTCATGTGTTTTGAGCATCCACTATCTTTAATCCACTCATCGGGTTCCAAGTTTACTCCTAAGCATATTTCATCGGGCGCTTGAGCTACAAGGCAAGTTTCATCTTTAGTCTTTCCTACTTCATCTTCTCCATTGTCGCTCCATGCTCCTCCAATAAATGCTCTTTGATCGTTGTTCTTTGGCGGCTTTGAACATTCTCCAATGAGGTGATTTGGATCACCACATCTAAAACATTTTCTTTCACTTTTACCATAACCATCATTTCTACTTCTTTGGAATGTTTTTCTATCGCCTCGTGGTTGTCTTACAAATCTTCCTCGTCTCTTGAAGAATTTCTTGAATTCTTTTACGGCCATAGCATACTCTTCGTCTTCACTATCGGAGCTTGAGCTATCTTCATCACTTACTTCCTTTTTCACCTTTAATGCAAGAGATCTACTTTGTTCTTTCTTGCCTTTGACCGTTTCGAAGTCTTTCTTTATTACCTCTTCATAGACTTTCAAGTTTCCAATAAGTTCGTCAAGAGGTAAGGTTGTTAGATTCTTTGATTCTTCAATCGCCGTGACTTTTGCGCGCCATTTTAGATGTAATGCCCTAAGAAACTTCCTAACACAATTCTTGCTAGAAAACCTTCATCAAATGCTTTTAGACTAGTAATAATAGTGTTAAATTTTGCAAAGGCAGTATCTATTAATTTCTCTTTCGGAATCGTTAATTGTTCATATTGTTGAACAAAAAGATCTATTTTGTTAGCTTTGACTTGATTATTACCTTGATGAGTGATTAACAAAGTATCCTAAATTTCTTTTGCAGTTTGGCACATAAAAATTCTTTCGTATTCTTTTCGTGGCAAAGCATTATAAATTACCATTTTATCTTCATTATTTTTAGCAAGTTTCTTTTTAAGATCATCATTTTGTTTATGAAAAGGTACAACTTCATCATTTTTAGTTTTGGGATTATTTTAAATAGGAGGAAAATTACCATCGGTAATAACATGCCAAAGATCTAGATCTTTTGATTTCACATAAGTTTCGAATCTATTTTTCCAATAAATAAATCCATCATTTTCAAATAGTGGTGGTCTTTGCATAGATTGCCCTTCTAAATATTTTTCCGATTCCATAGACCGATTCATGTTTTAAAATATAATTTATTTTAAAAATCTTGTTTAGCCTGGCTCTGATACCAATTGTTGAAAACTAGAAGGGGGGTTGAATAGTTTACCGCTTTTTAATTTAAGATTTTAAAGTGTTTGTAAAAATTCTAGATTCGACTTTATGTAAATTCAATACTTGCACAATATAAACAATATACATATCTAAACAATTAATAAGATAGTATGAGAAAGTAATGCAAGACAAGAGATAAGTAGAAAAACAAAATACAAACCACAACGCGAGAATTTATAGTGGTTTGGCAACGAAGCACCTCTTCGCCCTACTCCACTCCCCGAGCACCTAACTCGAGAGTTTTCTTCACTATGTCAACAAGCTCCCTTATGGCGTAGAAAACCGTATACAACGTTGCTTACACCGATTTATGACACAAAGCTAAATGTCGAGTTCTAATCTTAGCTAGAACCAATCTATCACAACACGACTTCACAACTTCACGACTTCTTCACAACTTCAAGACTTCTTCACAACAATACTTATATCACAACTATCTAGCACTACTTGGTAAGATCACCACGATCTAACTATACTTACAAAGATCGCCAAGATCTAGCAACTACACAACTATACAAGATTTACAAAAGATTTATAAGTTATGATATGAATGCAATAAGATTGCAACAACACACAAAGGTGTAATACTTCTTCACTTGATGATAGAAGTATTCTTCTCTTGAACTTGAGGAATTAAGCTTGGATCACTTGGAAACAAATTTTTATGATTAAATGATTAAAGGATTTTAGAGAGGATATGTGGGCTGTTTTTTGCAGAAAGAATGAGTGCAAAAGGTGAGAAAATAGTGGGGAAAAGTCTAGTATTTATAGGACAGACTGGGGGAGCGTCTACCTAGGGGCGGTCCCCTTAAAATTAAGGGGGCCGCCCGTGTATTTAAGGGGGCCGCCCTAGGCTAGGGCCTCCCCAGTTTGTCTTTTGTGTAGGGAGAATTTTCTGGAACTTTTCTAGCCGTTTTAGGTTCGAAAATTTGAATTTCAAAATGTTTATTTTGAATAAAACATTTCTTTTAATTGTAGAAAATGTTTTGTAATGTTTATAAAAATGTTTACAACATTTGATAAAAGTTTGAGGTTGAATAAAAATTTCCTTTGATCATAAAATGCATTAAGCATTTATTTATTCATACCTTTAAGTGATATAATTATCGAAATGAAAATTTACTACTAATTACTTGTTTACGTTTAATTTTACATTGAACGTTTTTATATTTTGTGATTATCAAAACGTAAAGATGTGAAAAAATATTAATAATGTTTTTAGGCATTATATTTTGTCAACACATTGTTATCTACAAAGATATTTTCATTTCCCGATTACAGTGCTACAATATGTACAATAGATTAGTACTAATCTTTTAATAGCAACATCTATCGATAACATATATCCAGCGTTTCACATACAAGTGTATGCAACATCAGTAGCCACAATCAAGTATAAAACAAACAAAGGTAAAAGTTATCAACTATCATGAGGAATCACCTTAATCGTAGCCCTCGGCCTGTCTCCCTTTATGTTCTTTTCTATTTCCTCGACTATCATTCCCTCGACTTCCGGGCAGTTCATATATTATAAACCTACGAATAAAAAACCATAAAGATCTAAAATTAGTGCAAATTTTCATTCAATTAGTAAAACCCATATACAATATAACATAAGAAAGATGCTGATATCACCAACAAAAACTCTCCCGATATGAATAAGAATCAAATCCTATCTTTTACTTACCCTCCCAATGACTCCCTTTAAACATACCGTAATGCTATTCTAGATTCCAATCCTCCCTAGACCATAGCGATCGAATATGCAAATCAAAAGAAAGATTGAATTCACAACATGGAAGAAAAGGCTATAAAGTCAAAAAAAATCTTAAAATAAATACTTATTTCCTTGACGGAACTTCAGGAGTCTTGACGGGTATCGATTTTTCATCGTTGCTATGTCTTCCATCATACTCAGCCGCTAACCTGCACCCATTACATAGCTTATGCTTGTATTCACGTATGAGCTTGTCAAATACACAAAACATTCCAAATAAGCACCTCCCAAACAGCCTAGATTAGCTAATAAGCTTTCATACAAATATCAAGCAATCGTCTTTCCCAATTAACTTTTAGTGATTTCATTGTTTATTGTTATCTACAAAGATATTTTCATTTCCCGATTACAGTGCTACAATATGTACAATAGATTAGTACTAATCTATTGATAGCAACATCTATCGATAACATATATCTAGCGTTTCATATACAAATGTATGCAACATCAGTAGCCACAATCAAGTATAAAACAAACAAAGGTAAAAGTTATCAACTATCATGCGGAATCACCTGAATCATAGCCCTCGGCCTATCCTACCAAAAATTTGGCTAGGTTTGTCCCAGGATATATTTTTAAATCATCAAAATTTGTATCTCAATTTATATCATTTACAGATCTTACGACTAGTATAACCGCGGTATAGGAAAAGTCTCATTATAGTGAAAACCTCAAGAAGAAAGTGTAGTTCGCAGGGGAGTTATGTTTTATATAAGTTTCTAATAGTCCAAGGGCGGAGTCCTTGTTTCTAACTAATTGTAATGTTCGATGTTTTACCTCAACGTGGTGATGTATGTTAAGTACCTCAACTTATTGGCAGAGAGTACTAGGATGTATCGCGACCTAAGTCTTCCTACTAGTGGCCCGAAATGAATAGTCCAACTATCTGTTTCGTCGATAGGTGTTTATCTCGTTTAAAGGGGAGTTGCATAACCTATTGGATAAGGTTGTATCAGTCGGGACAGCTCCAGGACCAACAGTAGTGACCATAATGTTATTACTATACAATGGTGACAGGAATATTGCACTCAGTCTGTTAGGCTCCCAGACAGTTCGGTGGAATTGCAAGGACTTGCAATGGAAAAAGTAATAACTTAAGAATGAGATAAGGTAGCTCCAAGTGAGGCCTTAAGATTTTTGCTGAGTAGTAAGACACGATTGTGTCTTTAGACCCTTTTAACGGATTCTGATGATTATCGATTTCAGGTTCATACTCGTGTCATATCGGATACCATTAAGCCCACTCATTTATAATTTTCTTCATTTACATAAGAAGCTGTCCAAATTTATGTAAGTAAGATATGATAAACTTATGGTTCGGTTATTTATAATTTATTTATTTGGAATGAAGAGGCGTCCCAATCCTGTTCATATTAACTAATTAATTAAATATCTACTTAATAATTCCTGGTGTAATACACGTACTCTCATAACCTTCAAGGTGGTTGACATGACGATGCATGTGCTCTACGGAGTATGGGACGAGTGATTTAAAACTCGTCTTTGAAAGCTGGGAGTAAAAACTGCCAGGCGAGATCAACATAGAGTTCAAGATAATTAATGAGTACTCGGTTAGAGTAAATAAGGTAAAAGTTCTCTGATGAACGAGTCAACATAGCGGATTACCATATCAATCTTTCCTATTACAAGTCCCGCATATTTACAAGACTTTCAATACTTAGATTTCTTACACAATCCCGTGAAAAAGAACTGTGAGGGCGTGTTAATATAGAATTATCATTATCAATCCATCATATACAAGTTCGCTATACAAGACTTGTAATACTTAGATTCATACATAATTCCATGTAAACAAAATTATGACGGTCTCCGTGTAATACGATATTATATAAAGTTATGAAGAAAATAATATTCTTAGAGACATTGTTTACACCTTACAATGTCTGGGAACGGAAATGAGACCATTGTGCAAACTACAATGTCTAAGAAGTAAGATGAGAACCATTGTTAAACTCACAATGTCTGACGAGTGAACGAGACCATGTGCAAACCCACAATCTCTTAAAATATATTCTTAGGTTTTTTATATAATAACTCTTATATAAATAAGCGTACGATATACGCAAAAGAAGTAAGCATATATATTACATATATGTTTAGTCACGTAAAGCAATTTAATGCAGCACGTAATATAAGCAATAAGCAAGTGCAATGTATGCATTTTGAAAATGTTTGATGTGATGCAATATTTGTGAAAAGGTTATAGTCTAGGGAAAAATATGCAACCTAGTTCTCTATAAACCAGTGCTCTGCTACAATCTGTAAACACCCCAAAAATCTACAACGCAGCGGAATACACTTGGGGTGTTACTTCATAACTACACAGCAGTGAGATACAGAGAACGACTCTAAAAGTGTCGTTTGTAAAAACAAATTCGTTGATTTTCTGAAAATCAAAATAATAGTTGTCCCATTATAGCATCACATTGAAAAAACTTGAATTGTAAAGACTCCAATGCACATTCAAATAATCCAAGCATCTAATTCACCTGAGAAAAACATGCTTAAAAGTGTTAACATTAAAGTTGGTGAGTTCATAGATTTAGTTTAAATATGAATGTAAGTTTCAACAAATATATTTATCCACTGTGTCATCCTGTTTAACCATTTAAAATGTTTTATAAAATATGCTATGACCCATTTTTATGTCACAGAAGTACAATATTATCCCAAAGATTTATAAAGAAATGCTATGGTTAATATAATTGTCACCCAAATAGTACCAATCTTATCCCAAAGATTTTATAAATAATGCATGACAAATTTAATGAACAAAATGTTCCAAGTATGTATTTGTCGGGGGGCCCTATAGTCCCAACGTAATCCGACATGTTATAACGTTCGTTCCCAGTGATAGCTAGTCACTCGAACGGGGGTTGTCAATCCCGAATAGATCTATTTTATATCATTAGTCGTGGGACCATCACGCTATAATGTTCTTTACTGCGATAGCTTAACAACCGTACAGGGATCCACACCCCGAAATAGATCTATTATCATACATTCGCGCTCACCCTCCAAGTGATTTACAGTCATGACGCTGTGCCGTGGAATTGTATGTACCTAATTTTGGGCAGTAGTCACAGTGATACAAATAATGTATTCCCATCATGGGTGTTCCCTCCAAGAACACCCGGGCAGTAATGATTGTTGGCCCCGCAGGCGCCAAACAAATCGTAATCCGAAAATCATTTCAAAATGTAAAGTATGTATTTGTGACCAAAAATGAAGTCAAATAATGTATCCCATAGCGAGCTATGCAAATAAGTATGTAAACCAATTTGTAATCAATCATGTAAATGCATTTGCAAATAAGCATGTTCTCACCCCAAATATATTGTAAAACGAGGTAAAAAGAGGGGAAGCTATAAACTCACAAAAAATCTTAAAAACAATCACATTGTTTATAAGATAAACCGTAGTAAGTATAAGATTTGTTGACAAGACATGATCCCCCTCGCATGTTATTTAAAACCTTCAAAGATTAAACGCGAGGCTATGAACTCTCATATTGTTTAGATCACGCATCATATCCAATTAATTACAACTGAATTCTGCAACTGATCTACGTCCTCGACATATACTTTTGTCGTTTGAGTATATCAGATCGTAATATTATGACAACGATGCGTACATCGTTACCACGAATTATTAACATTATTTTTATATGTTTAATACATATATACATGTGATGAGAAATCCACTTGCGCGTCTTTAAACCTTAACCATTAGTTAATTTTATGTATATTTACATTTTCGTCCTCCATTATAAACTTTATCTCTAATATTTAAAGAAAGTTACTATTTTTAGACCTTCCGTTTTTAGAACCAAACAATGATCTTAAAACTATTAATTGAAATAATATATTAACCGACTTTATTTTATCATTCAAAATCGTACTCATAATGTATTAATATTAATTAAAATTTATCGTTGACCTTTTACGTTGACCTTTGTTTTGGACCCGCTATATCTTAACTTTATAAAATGATAAGCTCGAGACACGTAAAATGTATTACGAACAACTTTCGTGTTAACGCCGGAAGGCTGAAACGGACTCGAAAGTGATCAATATTAATTATAATCTGCCATTTTTAATAATTATTAAAACATAACTATTTTTCTACTAAAGTGTTATTTCGATTGCGAATCCTGTTTCCTTGTTATTGAGAGTTATGAAGTCCGTTTTATATCAAAACGTCCGTCAAAAATATTAATTTGTTATATTTTATTAAACTAAAAGTCAATTTTCAAGTCTCGAATCCCGAATCTATTTCTATTTTTGATCTTAATTATTAGTTACAATACGCGCAAAGTCCGTTTTTAGTTCAACTTCATCTAAAAAGATATCTAGGATCGCTTATAGATTTATTATCAATCTTCGTTTGATATTTATATCAATTTTTATTAGACGTCGCAAGTTTATTAGATTTCATCACATATAAAACAATTATCGTTAATTTAATACGAATTTTATTGAATACTTTTAAATTAAACGCACTCTTTTTTTTTTTTCGGTTGTCAACCAAAAGATCAACGCACCCGTTTCCCGTGTTACAAAACCAAACGAACACACCCTTTTGATTTCGACAACCAACCCGGCTGTCCCAACAGCCAACCCGGCTGTCCCTGGCTGTCCCCGGCTGTCCCCACAGCCAACCCGACCCAAACCAAACCAAAACCTTCCCCAGCTGTCAACTCGAACAAACCCACCCCGCGGTGTTACCACCAAACGCAGCCCCCACGGCTGTTAAACCAAACGCACTCTTGTGCGGTTTCACTCATCCAAACGCACCCTATGCTTATGAAAACAAAACAAACGCACCCTATGTCGTGTAGACACCCAACCTGACACCCCTTTTCCCCCCCGGCTGTCCCGGCTGTGGACGACAGCCAACCAAACAACCAAACACACCCTTCGGGTGGTTGTTTTACCCACGAACCAAACAACCCTTTTCGCTTTTTCTGTTAACCTCAAACACGCCCTTGTGGCGATTCTAACAACCCAAACACACCCTAATGGTGTTAATATGAAAGAACAAACACTTCTATGATGTTTTTATCATAACCACAAAAACGGACGCACCCTTGCGATGGCCGCTGCTAAACCACCGAAAATAAACACCCTCGTGGTGTTATCTTACAAACCGCACGCACCCCTTTTTTTGTATAAGAAAACCAAACGCACCCCGTGCGGTGGCTGCCAAACCCACCCCTTTTGTTGGTTACCGAGTAACACCAAACGGACCCTAGGTGCAAACCATACACCGAACGCCCCTATGGTGGTGGCTGTCGTCGGTCAAAAAGGGGGAAGAAAACGGCGCGTGGCCGCGAGTGGTGGTAGGGATCGAGTAGATCGGGTGGAGATGAGTATTTTTGGGTTTGGCCGGAAAAGCCCGCCGAAAAACGTTTTCGGCGGCGGCAATGGTGGCCGGCGGTAGCGGGAGCTCGCCGGAGAAGATGAGGGGGAGAGAGAGAGTGTGTATT